>OZ004325.1:3122496-3372496 GCA_963924455.1 Pelagia noctiluca | reverse complement strand
AGGTAAGTTCATGTTACACCCTAGTACTTTTGATTATCACACCAGAGTCCTTCACTACTCTATTTCATGGTATGTTTGATAGGATAGATAGATCAAAATTTTAGCAGATGGAGACTTTTTAGACGATGACGCTCCAACATGAGGTTTCTCTTCCACTCTGACTTATTTGAAGTCACTCCCCAGTGGTTTGGGGTCATTATTATCCACTGTTCCATAAGAAAAATTGTGGACGAGACAAAGCCATGGATCGGTCAACCCCTGCTAACAGAGAAAGCTACTGAAATTCAATTCTGTATGTGTGTGTGTCTGACTTATACGAAGATTTATGGTATTCCAGACAGCCATTTTTCTTTTCGAATCAGGCCGGCTGCCAAGTTTCTTTCTCGTCTAATATCTATTTTGGGTTACTATTAATCTTTGAATATCAAATCCTCAAATACTGAAACTCATTTCGAACAATTTTAAACGATCAAATCCTACAAAAAATGACAAACTCGACACTCGTACCCTGTAAGGTTTTTATTGGATCTGCAAAGAGTTGGGTGAAACTTTGAAACAAAATATTGGATAAGAATTTGAATTTGAAATTGTGAGTTAAGTATAAATTACTTCCCATGAAGCCATTTTCCATTTTGTAGGAAGCTGAGAATGTGCCTGATCTCCACGAGGCAGAAAGTTGCGTTAACTGTCCGATATTAAAAGAAAACTTTCAAGACATTTCAGTGGAGCTGGCAGATGAAAAAGACAAAACGGCATTGCTGGAGAATGATCTTGCTGAGTGCCAAATGCAAATTCAGAAGAATAATGAGGTAATACTGCTAAATGTTCAATAAATGAATTCATTTAAATGTATCAGAACGTTTTTCTTGATTGGCCATCAGGAAATCAGAAGAAAACGCTTTGTTGATAAAATACAAATAAGTTGATGATAAACGATGCTTAAGAATGAATTCATGCAATTGGTTTAAAAACATGTACTTTTCCAACTACGCTGACACCATTAATGATATGGTTTAGACAGTATAGAAAAGTAGTGATATTGAAAGTCATAATTTTTCATCATCACAACAAGCTTGCTCTGTCCCAGCCATAGTATTTGTCTTTGCTGGCCGTTTGCAAAAGTATAAAAATGCTCTGCAATCGACATAATTCGTGAGAATGAAAATGACCCTAGTAGGACATTAACCCACAACCTCTAGATTCGTTCTCTAGAGCACTAGTCTACTACGTCATCTGGGCATCGAGGAACTCAGGCCATTTCTTTCACACAAATTGCAACACCACTCACAGACTGCAGAGACGAACCTATCCAGGCTCTTTAACAACTATACTGGACCTGCTTATATGCCGAGATTGATAAGATGTCTCAGAGCGTTTTACTTGATTTGCCATCATGAAACCAGAAAAAAAAGATTTAGTTATAAGATATAAACCAATAAACGAAGGTGATAAAAGAGGCTTATGTGACATACCTAGCTGTAGTATATTCATTCAGAATATAATTGTGTGAAATAGTTGTGAGTAAGATAGTCGTCAGTTTCAGAGCTAGTAACAAGTCCAGAGCCAACAAAAGACTCTCAGTTGAGAGCAACCTAGCAAAGCTGCAAGAAATTTTCGGTTTTGGTCCAGTAAAACCCGCGTATAAGAACCTGGGTTTAAGAATCGTTTAGGCTAAGACTTAATTATTTATCAAGGCAAATTTTGGATTTCGGATTCGGGATCCTAGAGAAGTTGGATGGCTAGGAGTTTTTTAATGGTTTTCTAAATAGCTTCTCAAAGGTTTTTGCAATATAAAAACTTGAATCTGTTAAGTAGATCCAGGATTAAGTCCCATTTTAATAAGACCCTGTTCTGTTGTGAAAAATCTGGGCTCTTATACGCGAGTTTCTACTGTATGAAGTAGGCTGCATAAAATACAAAGAGATATTCGTCTTGAAAGTCACAATTGTGTGCTATTTCAACAGGAACTTGCTCAGTTGAAATTGCAAAACAACAAACTGATGCAGATGTCTCAGAAGTTAGAAAGTGCTGGCCCATCTACCATCAGTCTTCAGTCCAGCCTGTCAGCTATTTCAGGTGATAATTGTCTTTCATTTTGAATAAGGGATCGGGTATTGGAGAAGTAGGGACAACTATTATTGTAGAATTTAACCACGAGTTCACAACTACGGTATCAATTCTATGTTTCTGAAATGTTAGGCTGCACAATCTTTCTGGTTTTCAACTTCGGTGAGTGAATTTACTTTAAGCTTAGAATTGCTTCCTCTAAATGTTGACATTTTTCTTAAAATAAGTGGGGTAAGAAATATTTTTCAGATTAAGTGCAATGTTTCAAAGAGACTTTGTCTTCAAACCTCGAGCTAGCGTATCACCTGCACCAATTTCTATCTGCAAAGTGGATAGCGTACTGTACTTGAAAATATTGGTTTTGGAAAATAACTTGATAAGAAAGAGTGAACTTCTATGCTGGTTATATATCGGACCTAAATCCAAACGTTATTATCAGAGTATATGTTAAGACCTTTTGATTAAGGTTGAATACATAGTAATAAAACCAACACGAACAAAGCATACAATAATTGCTCGGAGCCCCCAAATGAAAATAGCTGATTTTTGCTGAACAACTACAAGGATCTAAGAACTCGTACAAATTTTACCCCCTCCTTCCCCTAGCAACAATGTCGATTTCTGCAGCTGCAAGGTCACTAACCAGTTTGTGACCAGGTTTTTCAATCAAAAGCAACATTACAAACTATGAATCAACATTGTTTTTAAAGGGGGGAGGGGGAAGTATTGCGTCTTTTTGAAAAATCAATCAAACATTCCAGCGATTCTGGCAAGCATTGAAGCTTTTTATTCTACTCTTTCTTAACAAGATAATGTATATTTTCAATAAAAGATTCAGCCGTATCATCTAATCTGAATTTATCGATCTATAATAACTTAAATACTGCATTATGATTATTTCAAACTTTTATATTTCTTTTCCAGCCCAGCCTTCGTTTTGCCCTCCTGAAGTTTCAAATGATCAACTGAGCTCTGCTGATGAATCTGGATACACAAGTCACGGTAATGATATAAGAATACATTTAAGTGTCAGCTCAAGTTTTTACGATTTCTCTACAACAATGATAACTATCTTGTCAATTTCACATAGCAATGCCATCTTCAAAACTCTTGTTCCATATGTTTGCCACTTTCAGCTCACATGTTATTAAGAATCCGGCTAGAAAAAGGCATGGTAATAATATTAAAATTTTTTCAAGCGTTTTTTATGAATGTATGGCAGCTAAGGTTTTGTTGATTTCACTCTAGCAACGATAGCTCCTCTCTCATTTTGAATGGCTAATCCATCTCCAAAAACTCTTATTCCATATGTTTGCCACTTTCAGTTCCCACGCTATAAAGAAGTTCAGGAAAGGGTATACTGGGAACTAACTGGAATTTGCCTTTTTTATCTGGGAAAATGGAATTGGACTTCTTACGACTGAGATTTGGAATAAAAAAGTAAATTTGGATTGTTAAACACGTCAATATTGGAAATTAGGATGAGTATCCCCCCATCTCCCACCCCAATTCAGGACTCTCTGTTTAGACTTGTTCGGTTTATTTTTTAAGTATAGGAAGATCCAGTAGAGGAAAATTCTTGCGCAAGTACACCAAATAAGGGGCCAACCTTAGCTAGCTAGGGATAAATATCCCTTCTCCAATTTCATGATGCGAAAGAAAAGAGATAGGAAATAATGAGAATACAAGCGATGCCAGGAGTGCAAAATTATTAACCATACTTTTCTTTGAAAAGGCTTTATTCCAATGGCATTGGTATTAATTGATTGTTCATATTTCTTATGTTTGCTTTTATTTTTCAGAAATTTCTACCTCGGAGCTGAAAAGCAGCAAAAGAAGATTGTCAAGAGTTGAGGTGAATAGAACTTGTCTGATTAAATAACAAGTTATCATTTGGCATCTACCGTTAATTCTCTATTCAATTCTCTATCATTTTTATTGCGATGTAAGATGTAGTTAGATGTAATTGATTCTTTCATGTCATAATTGCTATTCACCCTGACTGATCTCATTGAAAACCCCCTGATTTTTTTTCTAGTTTTCCATGAGTGATTTTAGGTTTCAAGAAAAGAGAAACACGAAACTTTTTTCCCTTTTAAGATTCTCTCTTCGAATTACCTGATCATGTATGCCTGCAACTGATATTTAGATAAATGTGAATTTACATGCAGGGGGTTCACATTCTTATTGTTCAGTGCACTTTTTTCAATGAGTAACTGGACTTGTCCGAGCTCTCAAAGTTGCTTAAATATTTTGGATTTTCATCCCTCAAAGTTGCTCAGGAGTTTCTAAAGTCTTGAAAAAATCTGAAAGAATACGTTTGGAATACCAAATATGCTACTTTTAACAATGAAGCATAGTATGATCAAACGAGGTTAAGCACTTTCTGCATAGTTGCTTGATTTATTTAATCGAGCTCTAGAGTTGCTTATTGTTTTGGTCATTCCAGCCCTGGTTGTCATTGACTTGTTGCCTATTGAATGATAAAATGTAGTCGCCACTCATTGCTTCTTAGGTGGTCAGTACTTTCGTTGTGCTAGCATCATATGCAAAACTAATTCTAAACTGTTTTATGAATTTTTATTTTTTCATCAATCCTTTGAAATAAATTCTGTTTATCTTTTTTTCCCTTGTAGGAAAGGCATTGTGTAATGGTTGACTGTTCAACACAAACATCTGATGAATTTGAAAGTCTGAATAAGGTAGATTTGATCTTTGATGAATTCTTTATTACGAATAATCGAATAATATTAATTTTACTCAAAGAGGTTGTCGCCATAAATTTAGAAAAGAGAAAGATGTGGTATTGGTTCGGTAAGTGAGTTGAGTTCCTATTTAATGTTTTACCCCAACTAGGACTTGTCCTTGTTGCCAGTAGTTGTACGATCGCATGAACACTTCACTGCAAAAAGAAGTGAGAGGTCATAGTGTGCTTATTGATATTCCTTAAATTTGGTCACAATAAAGCCAATATTTTTTGGTCCAAACTTTTTAGGAAAGCCAAAATCATATTTTTGGGTAAACGAATAGAAAATCACCTTCAAGTTTGGGTTGAAGAAAAATGACGCAGAAAGAAACCACTAATTAGGAACCAAAAATTTTTATATTTTTGAGTTGCTAAATAGAAATACTCATGTTATTTCTGGGCCTCTGAAATTTTTAATTGATATTTTTTAGGGCCCTCTAAACATTTTGGACTGACTTCCCCGTGTGTATTACTCTTGAATGCCCCCTCCCCCCCTTGGAATGCTACTTTCTAAGGGGCAGATTCGAGTCGGACAAATAATTCTACAAGCAGTAAATGGATCAAAATCATCATGAAAGATCTGTTCCCTTTCCCTTACGAATTATGCTTATTTTCTAGACTGCTCCTTCGGAGATGGAAACTGTGACGACAGAACCCATAATAAATAACGCTAATAACGAGCAAGGAGAAAATATGCGAGAACTCAACAGAATGGCTAAAGAAAAAGACTTTGATGGGGAATTTACAGAGGCACTAGACAAACAGGTTGGGTTTTTTCATTTTCATATATCCTCTTTCATCATAAAAATCACATGAGCCATACTTCTTAAGTATTAGTGCTGCTGTGTCTGGTACCACTAGAGATTTACAGATCCTCCAAGCTTTAATCCCCGCCAAAAAAAGTTGGAACACCTTTCTTTTTTAAATAAATAACAACTTTTTCAGCTCAATTAAACCCTCTCCCCCTTAAACAATGTTGTTTTCAAAAGGAACTTTATCAGACTACACTAGGAACTCTTCTATTAATGAGCTTATTTTTGTTATCAAAAACAACATTGTTAAGAGGGAGAGGAGGGGGAAGAATGAAGGAAACTGTAAGAATAAGGTTAGTATGTAACTCAATTAGAATCTTCTTCTAGAAACTTATATTACCATAGCTTTGTATCAAAATGTAGTAGTTTTGATTACGACGTACTTCTCCGGTGAGTATTTGACGAAACCTTTAAGCAGTTAATTTTATAAGTTATGTTCCCAAATTTCCTTGCTATTCCGAACTCCTGTACTGATCAAAGACTGTAGAATGAATAACATAAAAATACCAAGTTTTTCGATAGCAACATTTAATTCAGAAATTTAGCTTAAGCCATTTGTTGCGTTTCCTAAAGTAATTTCAGTTGTATACTATCGTTTCAAATAGTTTGGCTTATGCATTGGCACATAATGATTGCTATGAAGATATTTATAAATCATGTCTGTGAGTAATGTATTCAGCTTTTTATCTGAGTTTGATTTATTCTTTTCCTCAGGTTGAGATGATCTGCAAGAATATTGTCTGTCTCGCCGGCCTAGCTGATACTATTGGATCACGTAAGGATTTAGAGAAATGCTTTGGATAAATTCATTAATCGAATTAAATTCCTTACATTTTGTTTCCCAAAGCCTAATATAGGAAGCAGGGACGTAGGTAGGAACCGTGGCAGCAAGGCCCCGCACCTCTCCAAGATTTTGAAAATGATTAAAGTACGCTCCTATTGTACTTAGAGTGCCCTCATTTCACCCAAAAAGCTCTCCTTTATCATGAGATAATAATCTAATTCAACTGTTACCAACAATTTGGTACACTACCTAATATGCTGTGTTTCATTGTAGCCCCTTCATCTCCGAGTGAACTTGTAGATTACAAAGCCGATTACGGAAAAGACAGGGAAACGAGATTTGAAGAACATGAAGGCGAGGTAGGACAAGGCATTTCATTTCTCTGACTCTGTCATCATCATTCTCTAAATTTTCCCCAATCATCAGCAGATTCTCAATCGAAATTCTACCGCCCTTGTCTAAATATTAGAATTGACAAAAATTACTTTTCTACCAGACATTGTTCATAATCCATACAAGAAATGCCATTGTTTACCTGTAAGTCCTTGAAATCTTGTTCATTGTCAAAAATAAAATTTTCAAAATGTTGCAATCCCTGCTAAAAGTCTTGGAACACTTGCATAATTTTCACAGTTTCTTGCATTCTGCCACCTCCCCTCCCCCCATGACATTGTTGTTTCTGCCACCCAAAAATAAACTGAATCACATTGTTTTAAGGGGGAAATAGGTTTGATTGGAAATAAAATGCTAGGAAAGCTAAGCAAGTTGTTATCGTTAAGAAAAACAAAGGTGTTCCAACTATTTTTGGGGAGTTTGAATGCTACTATGTATAGTAATGAAGTGCATACTGTTGAGTACTTGATCTAAGATATTTTGAATAAAACTAATTTGAATTCTGGTCAGAACCACTCAGATTTCGATAAAAAAAAAATTGGAAATTCCTTTATTTTTCCTTAATCCTATCTTTATCATTTCCGATTTTAGATTGACATCGGCCCCTCTCAGCAAGATCCTCAAACCACATCGCCTGCCACAGTTCGAAGGAATTCTGCGGGTCGTCTACCTGAAATTGTCGAACCAGATTTATTTATTGTCAATCCGAACACTTCTTCAGATACCAAAGCCGAAACTGAAGACGATAAACTGGTAGACTCACGTCTGAAACTGACCAATGACTCGATGGAAGAGCCACCAACTGTTATTCCTGCGTCATCTGCCAGCTTGGAGAGGTCACCCCCGGCTATTGCACATGCTCCCTTAACATCGGCTGGGGTTTCTTCTGCTCATCAGGAGGCTGATATAACTGCTGTGAATGCACCTTCTATTCTTTTGAATGCTCCTTCAACTAATATGAATGCTCCGGAAGCTACATTGAATGCACCTGCAATCCTTCTAAATGCTCCTTCTCCTCGCATGAATGCTCCCGAGATAGGTATCACTGCACCTACTGTTCTTTTGGATGCTCCTTCTACTCATATGAAGGATCCTGAAGTTGCAGTGAATGCGCCATCTAATCTTTTGTCCGCTCCTTCTACTCGTATCAAGGCTCCTTCCACTGAAACAAAGGCTCATTCCGTCTCTGAGGAAGAACAATCACACACTCAAAATATGAAAGAATCGATAAAAGCACTTAGGAGTGAAATTCAGAAGCTCCAAAAGAACTATTCGTTGGATCCTAAAAGTCTCTATAGTCAAATTGAAAGTGATGATGCAGAAACGAATATGGAGAGTTGGAATCCAAACTTCAAAATACAAAGGTAAATATGTCATCAAAATTCACAACCAATATCTTCAAAACTAGAGAGAATTACACCAGTTCTGACTCCATTCTAATTTCGACCACACGTTAATGCCCCCATCTCCCCTTGTTGAAGTTGATGACTTACTTGCCTGAGTGGTTTTCAATTAATAGTTCCAAATCTCGAAGTCTGTGAAGCGGTTTTCCACTAGAGTGCACAATACTTAAAATAGAGCTATATACACTAAGAAGAAAGAGACTCAAAGGACAAAACTCTCCATCTCGACAGGCCTGTTTCGTGCTTACCCTTTCATCAGGAGATGTTCAAATATAGTTTTAGTTCCAAATCTCTGTAAGACTTGATTTTGATTTCAAGGTCTGAATTTTAGGCTTTGTTCATTTTCAGGAAAAACCAGGCATCCTTTGTGATATACACGCTGAAGCATTTCGCAAAGAACTCGTGGAAAAAAATGGAAGGTGGCGTAAGAAAACTTCTCGAATCTGCGAAACTGACTGACGAACAAAAAGTCAACCAACACGTAAAATTAATGGCAGATCATGCATTCAAAAGTAAGTGACTTTGCTCTTTCATTTTGATGTGCTGCTGTTTGGTGTTTCTGTCTCGTAACATGCTAGAGCATGAAAAATATTTTCTTCCTCCGACCGAAAAATAACTTGAATGGCAGTAATAGTTTCAGTTTTTTCAGTTTTCATGGATTTATCAATTAGTCTTAAATATTATCTATCTTTACATTACACTACAATTAATTACATAAAACATCATTAAATTGACACGGCTTTAACATTGATTACAAGGTACACAAAAAAGAAAAAACACTTGAAAAGATGGTATTTAAGATTAATTGACTAAGGAGGAAATCTCTAAATAGATGAACTAATCTAGAGGGAGTCCCGGATTAAAAACAAGAAAACTAAAAATAATTTGATTAAAAACATCACAATATACCATAACATCCTAAATAAAAACACAGAATATAATGCTCTGCTCATTTGTTTCTTTGAAAAAAGTAAACAATTTTTAAAAGATTTCTGAAGGAATTTCAAGGCAGAATATTTCCTACGACCAGCAGTCACGCAGTCGGGTGCTTTTTCATACTCTCCACACTACCCTTTTACATCATTGAAAACAGAGCAAAACATAACCGTTTCTGCCTTGGGCTTAACCTGCTCTGGTTCTTATACGGAATTTTTCAAATTCTTGATACAGAAATGATTATTTGAATTTTATATTTTAGTCTTGCAAGTTATGGGAGTGTCAATTTGGAATATGTCAAAGTTTTCAGTGAGTTCAACTTTTGCTAACTCTTCCGATTTATGTATGACCAACCAATGATACCATTATTTTCATTTATGTGACACAATTTCCTTAATATGTGGGTTATATGTTTACTAGAAAAGCGAATTTTTTTACCAGAGTAGGTTGAGTAATCCTATAACTCCACTATCCAGGACTTTCGTTCGAGGGACCTCAATCTCTATACTTGAAATTGACTAAACTTTGTTTTAGAAAAGTAGGCTAGGCTCAGTTTCAATTTATTCATCAATCATTCTTGAATAAAATCTAGAATTATTACATTACATACAGTTGATTACACAATAACATTTACAAAAGTTAGAACTACATTCAATCACATGCAAAATTCACAAAAATAGACAAGAGAAAATTATAAGATTCCATTTAGGACCGATTGACTAAGGAGGAACTCCGTAAACTATAATCAAGAAAAGTCCCCAAAAAAACAAAACAAAACATTTATATTGAAACCTTTTTCTGGTCTTCTTATTATGCTAACTTTTATTTGATAAATCCACCTTAAATGTTGTATGACATCTGCATGTTTTAACAAAGTAACTTTTAAACTTTGAATTTTCTTCTCTGATCCGCCCACGTGGAGAGACAATTTTTATTAAAACGAAGATAGTCCACAATACTAGGCTTTGTGCTGGATCCTTTATTAAGTGAAATTTAGCGAGACAGGAACAGCGCAAGACGACACAAACAGAAAAAACGTAGATGGATTATTAAATATTATATATGAAAAGTATTGTAAATATTTCGCCCTGGCATACAGGGCTTCTTCGGACAATTTTTACCCTTTCGAGCATCGAATATTTTCATTTCGGTCATGAAGCTTTTCATTTGATCATATGATTTTTCATTTTGATCATATACTTTTTCATTTGATCATATACTTTTTCATTTGATCATATACTTTTTCATTTTGATCATGGCATTTTTCATTCAGAACCAGGACTATGTAGATATGGTGGAAACCCTTCCGCTTGTTGAGGAAGAAGTTGATGATTCCAAACTCCTAACCGACAAATCGGGAATTTGGCTCCCTAGAATCGCAGTGCGATCTGAACATGATATGGTGGTAAGTTCAATTTATTGTTGTATATATGAATTCCTTTCTAACACCCACATAGACAAGAGAGAGAAACGTTGAATTAAGATTGTGACACGACTGTCACTCAATTGTGTGACCTAAGGGCCTGATTATTTGCATGGCCGTACATAGCGGGGGGGCAAAGGGGGCTGCTGCCCCCCCAAAAAATTCCAAAAGTATATGCTTTCCTAAAGAGGATATCCTCAAAAAGTTCTTCAAAAGGGGTTTTGCCCCCCCGCTAAAAATGTTCTGTGTACGGCCTTGATTTGAAGTGAGCTGATCCAGATTGGGCCAATATGCCGAGTTGCGTTTAGCCTGCATGTTCTAGGAAAAAGTGTTGATGTTGATAACAATATTAACTTCTGTTGTTTTTTTTATTTCAGCCCAATAATTCCAAAGAAGAAATCAGGTTAGTTTTATTAAACTTTTTTAATCAAGCAAGTTTTTGTGATGTTAAATACCTCACTGCATGGCTGCGACTTCTGAGTGGAATATAGTAAAAGTTTTCTTACATTTTACTCACCCACACTAAAAAGTAGCGATAAGGTGCGTATGCTTGTTGTAAACCAGGCCCTAGCTGGCTCTCCGTGTGTAATTCTTAACAATATGAGCTCTAGTCAACATGCGACTGTATGAGAAATTATTGTCGAATCGATTGGATCATTCAAAAAAATAGAAGCTTTAAACGCTCAAAGATATCGTATACTACGGTATATGACGGTTGATAAGGTGTATATGGTGACGAAGTACACCTTACTGTGTCCTCTATGTAGGTAAGGGTCTCGTGGCATTCGCATACCTACTTGTTAAACTTGAGGCCCTGGTTTACTCATTCGCCTTTACTGCACTCGAAGTCTTTTTATTCATAGCTCAGTACTTTTGAAAATGAAATATGGTGCTAAGTAAAAGTAATTAGATCTAAATTTTCTCAACTATTTGCGGCTGTAAGAAAATTCTTTAAAACTAGTTTTCATCATCACATCTTCAATGTGATGTCAATACTTGATTAACTTGTATGGTGACTATTTTAAACTCATATCTTCTCTTTATTATTAAGCTATACAGACAGTGCAATGATGGCTGATAGTGAAAGGGAACAGAATCGCGTAAGTTGATTTAATAGAATCATACAATAATGATAGTCCGACTTGATTTTGTATAAATATTCATTACCTTTTGCATGTGTAGTGACTGGTGGCTTGCACCATACTACTGTGCTACTGCTGGAGACAAGACCTTGAAACATAGAGTTTGAAACATAGAATTTGAAACATTAGAATTTGAAACAAACAAAATTGAGGAGAAATGAATTACTTGAGCACCGAGTGGATTGGAATGACGCGAATAGTTAATAGAAAGGAATGGTCAGAAAATCTTTACATTTATTCACTCTTTTTCTTTACACGAATAAACTTTATAAGATAACCTAGGCTCAAAATTGCCAAAGAAAAATTAAAATTTATGATGAAAAATAGAAAATTTGAGGCTTACAGGAAAATTAAGTCCTCAATTTCCTCAAAAAGAAGAGTGTAGATGCACGAATTATGCAATGAATGATAAGTGACAGCATCGGCCTTACCATCGTTCAATAACTGTATATTATCTGGAGAAGACGAAATATTTGACATAATAGTCACTGCTAATCTTTATGAGAAATCTTTGATATTTAGTAGGGCCCCACTAAATATCAAAGACTTGTCACGATAAGTGGTGACTAAGACCGAATCTATTTATTCTTCAGAAGAATCAAACTCTGCCACTCATCCACGACAATAGAGCAGGATCAGCCAGAAAGCAAGATCCAAATCTTCTTGGATTTGGCATTGGTGGCCATGGCCTAATGTCTTCAAAGAGCCAAAACGAAAACATGCAGGACGCAACGAAGCCTGCTGGGGACTCAAATAAACGGAAGCCCACACAGCCCCCGGCCAAACAGAATTTCAGAGACTCGAGAATTCTTGGGAAGAATAAGAAACTAGTGGAGTTGTTATCGAAGAGTGGGAAAACCATGCAAGAAATAACCGCGATTCTTGGTCTCGGTCTGAATCAAGGGTATGTTTGAAATTAGATGCGTCCTTTACTCCCCATTGAGCCTTCTTAGGGACTGTCTGAGTCGATCGCTAGAATTAGCAACTGCTGGGTGTTGGACTTAAGGATAGCGGAAAAAATCGGAAACATAGCGATAAACTCTATATAACTGAGAGACATTTTAGAATGCCCAGAAAAATAAGAAACTTGATGTGCGATACATATAATAACAAAATCTCTTCTTCTGACACTCCACGGAGTAGTATGTCAGAATCATTTGCCATTCGGTCTCTGGGTTTAAGAATTCGTTAGCTTTAATTCAGTTAAAATGTTGTTTGTAGTTTATTCTAATTTGAGGAGAAGCAGGATTTGGGAAATCAATTTTCATTCTCACAAATTATCTCGATTTATTCGTGATAAGGATATTCAAACCTTTATAATCCTGTCCAGGCCACCGTAGTGAGTGGAGTGGTATTTAATTCTACTGTAATGTGTATAGTGCATTTTTAACAGTCTTTTCTTCGCACAAGACTTCAGGAATGTGAGAAAAATCGGAAACATAGCGATAAGGAAATCTAATGAATTCATAAACCCAGAGACGGCGAACATTTTTGACGCGCTATTCCAAAGAGTGTCAGACGAAGAGCTTTTGTTATTGTTATTTTTGCCAAGTTTCTGATTTGCTTGATGTTCTAAAATGATGATCAGTTGAATTTAGTTTCCAGTTCATTCCAATCATGTAACACAAATTGTAATGAATCTGTATTGTTTTGCTGAACTTTTTTGGGGACCATTAGGGTAATAATGACATTCAACCTAATGCTGTCCCTGCCACTGTAGTGAGTGCTGTTGTTTCTAATTCATCGTTTAGTTTTTAATCTAATATATAAGGTATATTTCATTCATTTTTCAATACACTGTGATTATCCAAAATAGATTTTAGTGGCTAAAACAATTATACATACATACATGAAATGATAAGATGGTTATAATGTGACACAAGTGGTAATGAATCTATGTTACTTGGCAGAAATGATGGAGATGGCTAAAGTGATGATGATTAACCTATGTTGTTTGTAGAAATGACGAAGACGGTCCAGCCTTGAATATGAGAAGAGACACAGTCCATGTTCATCGATCGAATGGTCTTGGTTCACTTGGATTCACATCGAAACCCATCGCTCTCCCAAAACTCGTTGACAATGAGGATGACCAACATCGTGCTCGCTCTGCACGCAAACCAAATCAAGAACACAAATATTTGGGTGAAGTTCTTTCCACTTCAGCCATGAACCCACACGAGCTACATGAAAAGAAATCTGAAATATTGGCTTCAGGAAACACGCATGCCCAGAAGTCAGCTTCTCCTCGAGTAGACCCGCCATTAGTCACAGGCATGCGCGTTGCGTCAAAAAAAGCACCCCAGCCAGACGCAGGTGTTGTTTCTACGTCCGTCAAAAAGCGCAGAGTGACCCGGAAATTTCAACCAACGATAAAACCTGCAGCTGGTGTGAGGCAAAGGAATGGAAGACTGCAACACTTCAATCTTTTGGTGAGTGTATTTTTGTTATCCTCTGTTTGAATCAGAATTAGGGGTAGAATTAAGATTATTTTTACATTAAGACAAAATAGACTTGAACTAAAATCTTTTACCTTCTGGTTTACATTTTTGATTAGGTATTTTGAATACGTACTTGGCCTTGCCCTATGTTTCTTGGTACTGACCATTATGGTACTTGTGGTACTGGGTGTCATCGTACGTTATTCTTCATTCAGTCTAAGCAAGCAATTCTGAAACGATTCTTGCATAAGGGAGAAAATCTTCAATTTCTGGAGACAGCAAGGGTTATTAGAAGGCCTTTAAGTCTTTTTCCATAGATGATCAACGTGTGAGGTTCTAAATCATACATGATCTCGATTTACTTAGTTTAAAAAGCAAGTTTTAAGGCAATGGGTTCAAGAAACGAAATTTGGTGGCATCCTCATTGCGCATCACAAAACGCTGCTGATTTCCAATAAAAATTGTATGATGGCATCCATCAAACAAAATGTGCTCTCCAACAAATTGATCCCTGCCGTTTCGTTAATGATTGTTACCAGTCGTTAAAGTAGGTTTTACGAATTTGCTAAACATCAGGCTAGGACTTAAGATTAGGACTTAGGGTTAGGGTTATGGTTAGAGCTAGGGCTATTTATGTATGTAGGTATCTATCTAGATTATGTAGGGTCTTGATCTTGTCTGATTTTTAGCCAGAAACCAATACCTTCTTTGAATACTGGAAGCAATCACTAACCAATTTTGAATACCAATTTGATAACCTTGCACTGTGGTTTCTGGTACTGACCGTTATGGTATTAAACTAAAGTTACAGTGGTACATTTTACCTATGACCATCCTCTACACTTTCCAACTCCACGAGTTTCATTTTAATGATTATTTTGACATTTCACACAGGGTTACAACAACCAAGCTAGCAGCAAAGACACTTCTTTCAACTTTGACTCGAACAAAAGACCATCACTAACAGGACCTCAGCACAACATCAGAGGAGCTCTGGTCGAACAGAGAAACAAGAGAAGGATGAGTTATGCCATGCTTCATCATGAACAGACTTCTCTCTTATTACCCAAACTCGCTATCAACAGGAAGATTTGACATGGATAAAGCCTCGTACTAGTCAAGTATTGTAAACTGTAAATATGAATCAATTTGTATATACGAAGATTTTAAGTCTGTCGTTTGGAATCTTTCTTTAAACTGTATTCGAAATTGTATGCATGAATAGCGAAGATCTCGCTTAAATATTAAAATTTTATGTCATTAATTACTCGGTGTCTCAACAGCTTTTCAGTAACGATGAGCCAAACTCAATAACTTGGAAGCTCTTTGTCCTGGGGAAGACATATACCTTTCAAAGAGTAAAATGAAAACCTCCACTTATATTCCAATTTTGAGAATATGTATCGATATTTATACCAAAAAATCGACACTGTTTTCCCAGATTTACATTATGGAATAATGAAAGGGATACCCCAAATGCCTTAATCCCTGTTTCAACCAGTTTCTGAAGATTCACCTATTCTCATATCGAAATCGTGAAAAACATAGCTATATTGGGAGCAAGTCGCACGACGGCTTTCAATCTGAGCCATATTAGGCTACAATCCCTGCCAAAAGTCTTGGAACACTTGCATGATTTTTACAGTTTCCTACATTTAGCCCCCTCCCCTCCCTCCTTTACAATGTTGTTTCTGTTAACAAAACTTAGGCCAATAACATTCAGCTAGTGTTTGGTGTAGTCTGATAAAGTTCCTTTTGAAAACAACATTGTTTTGAGGGGGAGGGGAGTTTAATTTGTTAAGAAAAACAAGGCTGTTCCAACAACTTTTGACGGAGATTTTTATGTTGAAAAAATTAGAGACGCCAAAATCCTAAATTCTTTAAGTGTTTCAAGGATGGGTCCAGTTCTTATATTAGCTTTGCTACTACAGTTGCAGAATATGTATTGAATGAGTCAGCAATTATTTTATTGTGTTAAACGCCCTTTCAAAAACAAATTAAGAATAATGCCATTTACGATAACGTCTTTAAAATGTTACGCTTAGGCCTATCAATTTAGGAATTGAATAGCCTGATTGATGTTTATAATTCTTTATAAATCTGAATTTTTGAATTCATCACTTTAATTGACAAACTTTTGAAACGAATAAAAACATGGCGGACGAATATCACGTTTTTTGTAATGCTCAAGATAACATTGAATTAAGATATGATAAGAAAACTAGTTCTCTTATTTCATCATGATTGAATCGAAGTTCAACATGTGACGTAAGCCGCCCCGCCCAAGCAGTCTGTCAAATTATCAGACCATTGAAAAACTTCTTTAATCCATGCTTCTACGTATTTGAAGGACTACGGGAACTACGTCAAATGCAACCAACTAGTAGCCATATGTTAATTGTTTGCAAATAGGAGTGTCGAGACGGGGGTGGTAAAAGGTGCGGGACCCGCAAAAATTTTTGTAAAAGCGTGTAAAATCACCTTGGTCAAAGCGAGTCTTATAATCTATGGTCGTGGGGGCCCGGTTCTGTAAAATACTCCGGGGCCCGAGCTGGCTCTCGACGCCCTGTTTGCAAAACGATATAAATTCATTCTTATACACGCACACGCAAGGATCTAACTTTCAGGGTGGTCAAACACAAAAAAGTTCCGAATATTGAGTCAAATACTTGAATTTTTCGGAAAAAATCGAAAAATAGCAAAAACCTTTGAAAAATCTAGAGATTTTGTGACAGTGTGACAAATGTCTTACCTAATTGCTATAAAGTGAAAATTTTTGTAGTCTTCCCCTAAAAGAGTCTTTTACGGCCAATGATTAAGAAAAGCCAAATCATCAAGCATTAACTTAGCTAATCAGTCCTACCTCATTTCCGTTTATTCTTTGGATTTTTAGTCTAGTTTGTATAAAGTAAGGTAGGAGATTACTGTAACGCTTCTGTGTAATTAAAAATTGTGTTACTTCTAACTCGAGAGGAGAGTGCCTATCCTGGCTATAGTGCTCGATATACTTGAGTATAGAGCAATTATAAAGCAGAATGAACACATTAAAAAAAGACATGTCCTTCTGTTACTCTGAGTTTCGTGCTTACGCACTCCTCTGACAGTCTATACCATGCCATGTTTTCATGGATTTGGTATAGTCTGTCTGATAAGTGCGTAAGCATGAAACTCGGAGTAACAACAGAGGAACCATATCTGTTTCTTAATGTGTTCAAAGTCCTAAACAAAACTAAATAATATAATTGATAACTAATCTTTCATTCCATAGATATTTGCTGATGAAAGCCCACGGATTCATAACCCAGCGGTTCCTTTTTGCGCATGCGTGAACGGATGTAAATAGAGGAGATAATTTATATGAGGAATGTTTGGTTTTGTAGATGTTTAGGTTAGTCCAGTACACCCTGCTTAGGAAGAAGAAGGAAATGCGAACTTAAAACACAAATACATAGCCGAATAGTTATAATAATGAATTGCATGAACTGTACCGAGAATACGGTAACAAAACGAAAGGATAGACGATATAACAATGCTGAATCTAACGGTCTTCGGCCCATGAGACCTCCATCAAATCAATGCTCTTGTGCACATGATGTTCCTCCGTGTCAGCCGGGAAGCAGTGGATCTCACAACAAGGGACGTGTCATATCAAAAGAGATGCCTTTTTATTGTTTCGATGTCCTTTTTAGCCACATTTATCGCATAGAACAAACACGCTGGCCGGATTTCACCAATGACCCATAGTAAGTGAATCGTTCTTTTGTGTAGTAGGTACCCATTGGTTTTGCTCTGTCGGGCGGCCTCTGTGTTGATCGGGGTGTCTCCCTGTTTTTTCACGATCAACATTATCTGTTCATAATCATAATTCTTTATCCTACTTTTGTGTGCTGGAAAATTGCAAAATGTGACTTTTTATGGATTTGGAAACCCCGAGTTTAATTCAGGGTTGATGTTGTTTGGGTTTGATTTGACTAAGTAAACAGTGAACTAAACTATAAACCAAACCTCTATGGAGACATTGAATGCAAGGACTGCAGGTCTCGGCATGTAGGGTATGCACAACAACTACCTAAGAATGAATGAAATATCATGAAGAAACATATGTTTCTAGATACCCCTATTGTAAACTATTATATTTTGAAATTTTGCATATGTTTTCAGAGGTATTTGACCCCTACTTGTTGTTTTATGCTGGGTTTTCGGAAGATTTGCATCAAATTTACTTTTTTGAAAACTGAATAAGATCCTCAAAGTAACATTTTCCTTGTGGATCATCCTTTGATGACTCATGTCTTGAAATAAACTCGTGGATAGAGACACAGCCAATCGGTGTTATGAAACTTCTTAGCAGCATGAAGCATTGTCAAACATTTTGGGGATTTCCACAGAGCAATCACAAAACCTGTTCACATGTATTTCTCTCGTTTGTTGCCTTGGTTTCAGGGTGGTTTCATTGTTTTGTCTGGATATGCAAGTGAGGCAGGGCTTTATTTGTTGTCAAGCATGTTTTCAATCTGTTACTCGCTTGTTTCTTCCCATCAGGAAATGACATTGAAAATAAAAGTCCTTCAATAAAGATTAGATAATGCCAAGCAGGAAATACATCAATTCATTTTCATAATCAAGTTTTTTCTCTTACCTGGAGCTATGTTGGGGCATAGACTTGATACTGATATTTTGAGAAAATTTTTTTTGGATATTTCTTTGTTATCTTACTTTCTTTGTATTTTTTTCTGTAAACCTGATATTTGAGAAATTTAAGGCCTTATGACTTGATGTCAATATGCCAAGTTTGGCAACTGCATGCACATGTCACTCTAACAGAAGCTACGATGCGCATCAAGATTTTAGGCTTCCAATACGCCCATAAAGAAGAATGTTTCTGTGGACGGGTCTCCAATGTGACTGTGGACCAGATTTATAAATTTTCTGGTGCATAAGAAAATTGTTATATTATACAATTCTAAAAATTGAATCCAAACTCACCTAAAACCATCCATAACCACCTGAAACCAGAAACCATCAGATAATCATAATAAACCTCTACAAAACCATCTACCATCATCTGAAACTTTCACCATGAGACCACCATGTCCGAACTGAAACACTTTGAAACTTATCAGGGCTTTACAACCCCTTCTGACTCCTGTTGGCAAATGCATCAAATCAAATATTGCAGTTACTTGAAGTGAATTTTAGTTATTTTCAACTTGTTTTCTTTCCAATACCACTCAATGCAACATTTTTTGCACACATAAAATCAATAATTATGCACAATTTTCGTTTGCATTTTTGAATTCTTATTTCAATGTCTGCAAATTCATTCAAATTTTAAAAGGCAAAATCCTTTTCAAAACGTCACCCCAAACTTTTCATCCAGGCATTAACCTTGTCTATTGAACCTTTTTTCCCAATGCTAGGAATTCTAGTTATTCCACAATATATTGTGCATCATACTTGTTACCATTTCCGTGCACAACTCCAAGAAGGCTGGTATATAAAGTGCGGAATCTGCACCCTTGATACCCCCTTGTATGAATTTGAATCGAAATTCCTAAGCTGAGATTGTTTCATGAAAAATCAGAAACATTACATACATAACAACTACTAAACTTCCTCACTATCCTCAAGTTCTAGTACTACACTACCGAGACTATTTTAAATTGATTGATAAATGTTCTTTTGAAATATAATTTTCTTTTGTAGTCCGTTATTTGTTACTTGGAAAATTGGGAAAGACAAAAAGCTCAGAGGTTGTATAGGAACATTTTCAGCTTTGAATCTACATCATGGACTCAAAGAGTATACCATATCTAGGTAAGATTTTTAATAAATTGAATTTGTCATGCTAAATTGTAACCAAATCAATTTTATTTTTGCTTTAGACCCATTCATTTGTTAACTAGAAAGGAGACTGGCTTTTTGTAACTCAAATTTTTATGTTTTCACAATCATCAGACGGACTATAATCAAACAAATTCACAATCATTAGACCGACTATAATGAAACAAAGATTCTGTCTATAAACAAAGATTAACGTCTGTCTGTGAAAATGTTATACTTTGTATTTTGAGCTACAGAGAGCCAGTTCCTTTCTTGTTTCTAACCTATATCACTCTGTACTTCTGTACACCAAGAACTATGATGCAGCATTAAACCAAGCAATGGTATAGGGATATAACATTTTGTATTGTACGATCAGTGAGATCTTATTACTAATCCCTACAAAATACCTACCAATCTTTGACCAGCTATGATGATTTGTTGATTTAGTTTATTACATAGTTTTCGTAATGGGCAACTAAACGAAGAAATTATACAAGATAGTCCCTTTTCAAAATGATGTCAATTCTTTTGAAATACTTCTAGGGACATCACTATCCTTGATAGGATACCACGTAAGTCCAAATCCAACAGACATGCATTGCTCTTAGAAATGTGAATATTGTGTAATTCTAATTGATGAAATTAAGAAGAATTTTTCTTGAATAGGAAATCACACATTTCTACCTCAAATTGGATTTGATTGTGAAAGGGGTCTATTTGAAAAATCATCAAGCAACTAAGTTCTGTAAGAGGCAAATACAAGCAACTGAAAAAAAATCCTTGTCACTGAAATTAAAACGAAAAGCATCAATAGAGGGCAGGGATTGACCCAATGGCCTTTACAACATAGAGCAACACTTCTATTTGTATGATTCCATACACACCTTTGATATTAGCAACAAATCAATGAAAAATAATTTGCTTTTCATATTTTGATTGTAGCCAAGGTAAAACACGTTTTAGATGCCTCCAGGTCTGTCAATTTAGACTCAAAGGCATTCACTACTTTTACTGGTTTAGCTCATCAAATTACAACCCATCAAAAAGGTGGGGCGAGATATAAGATTAAGAAGACTTCTTAATACGTGAACTACAATGAATGCATTGATCTTCAATTTTAATCTCATCAATCTTTCCCTACCTCGAAGCTTTAGAAAACAAAATAATTTGCTACAAAATTACCACAAAGGTGCTTTGAAATATGTTTACCTCTGTTAATCCGTTTGCGTCCGTGTTTGTGCAATTATGCATAATGCATGAACACGTTCGGTGGTTTCTGTTTTCTGTGAATAGTTAGGTCGGCTATAATTGTGTTTAATGAGATAATGCACACACGCTCTTGTAAGCAGGGAAAGCGAGTACAGAACAAGGAGAGGGAGGGATGACCTGGGGCACAAAGAGTACCAAGTTCAATACTAAATTTTATTTCTATCAGTGAGCTATTGCTATGAGAGGTAATGAGGGTTTTTCCTTGGTCAGGAATAAAAATGGCAGAATGTAGATATTTCTTTCGTTTGCAGAAAGCAAGGGAAGTTCACACTCGAAATTCACACTACAATGCTGTACCAAAATATGGAAATCATAAAATCATGACCCAATTCTATTCCAATAGTCCCCTTTCGCAATTACGTCAGTTCTTTAGAAATTTGTCTTGAAACCACCTTGCCTTGACATAATGCGTAGCAAAATACCAAAGCATGCATTTCTTTCCAACCCACAAAGCAATTCCATTTGTTGCTAGAAGCAATGCACGCTTACCCTCTGGTCTCATTAAATTTTGTTATTGTTAATCAACTCTTAACATGAAAACTCAACTATTTCGTCATTCTTGCCACAAAAATACGTGACTTGAAGGAAGCAGTTACTCTATCAGCAGATGGTGTTTTGATTCCCAACAGACAAATTAAGCCACGATAAAGCTGATGAAATCATTCCATAGTTTGACCTGTTAGTTTTAAGTAAATGTATTATCTCAGCTCAACTCTATTTTGCTGCGCTAGTGCAGCAAGGAAGGAACGGCCTGTCCGATCAACGTCTTAGCTTTGAATATATGCATTTTCATGACCTGTATCGCCGTATGCTTTATAATTTAAGATATTTAGAATAGTGTCGTAGTTGTTTTATCGACATTGCTCTGTACAAAGTTTATAGAAATAGATGGGTAGGAAACATATTTTTTTACGTCTTTGTTTCTAATTTGATGTTAAACCATAGCTACCTTAAAGTGCACAACGTATGCCTCCTCCTCTCTCTTTACTGTTAAAATTTTACATGTAAATATTGCCTACATGAATATGATGGTAAATATTACAAAATCTTTTCTAGATAACAAATACTTCTAGAACTATGTAACCGAAAGAAGCGTTTTGGTCTATTCGCTCAACCATGACCTGGTTGGCTAAAACAATAGCAAAGGAATACACTGTGCTCTCTCAATTTTGAAAACCTTGCACAAAAAGATACAACAATAGGTTTCTAAAACCATCTTCTTCTATAAACTATGCTCTATACAAGTCTATGAAATCGTGCATTGGAATTAACTTAGTATTAGAATGAAACTATTTGTATAGGTACTCATAATAAGAATCTGAGCACTCTTTTGCAATTCTAAGCAATCTTAACCGAATAACTCAGTCTTTATGGAGGACTGTTTTTAACAAAAGTAACAGGTTATGATCTTTGAGTTAACAATCCCTCTACCATTCCTAAGATCAGTACAGAATATCATGGTATTTTTTTCACACAGTCTCCATGGGACGAAAATCTGGAATTCATTACCAGATAGAAATAAATGGTTTAGAAACCTATTGTTGAATCGCTTCTTTTAGTATAACCCTAGCCAGAAATATCAGTTATTTAGAAAAGAGTTTATGATATTCATCATCATATTTATGTAGGCAATGTTTACATGTAGAATTTTAACAGTCAGGAAAGTGAACAAGACATACGTTGTGCACGTTCAAGTACTGTTCAACATCAACTAAGAAACAAAGACGTACAAACCATCTATTTCTATTAACTATTACTAGATGATGTATAAACTGCTAGAAATATCGAAGCTTTGATAAAGACTAACCGAATCGGATAAGTGCGCTTGTTCTTTCTACACAGTAGTTGCTATATCATATTTGAATTGATGACTTTGCGTCAGAATGTTGCGTAATAATTGCACATAATACAACCTGCTGAATATAACTACAAAGATTGGAAGGGACATCGAAATGATCATACATCACGATAACGAGGCTATTACGCACGTGATGAAAGCGAGATTGCTTATGGCGTAGCAAGGAAGTTATTCTGTTAATTTCAATATCCTGCAAACGCTTTTTTTCTTATAAGGAACTGTTTATAAGGAACCTAGAACTAGGATTTCTTGTCAAATACAATGGATTCTTTTGTTATATTGTTTCCTTTTAACGATAGAGAACTGTAGAAAATTCAAGAAACTTTTAGTAATAGGTGTTGAGGGAAGGTTCCTTATAAAATAAAAAGTATGTATTTTATTGCCCGTATGAATGAAGTCGCTATAAAAATTGAAAATTCGACCCTTCCACTAGAAAATTCTTAGCTTCGACCCTTGTATAGTGAATTTCCTACTTGAAAACCCATCCACATAATAATAATAATAATAATAATAATGTATCATATTTATACAGGATTACCTTTTCAGTAAAGGTTTTACTGCTATCACAAAGGGTCCTGTTTAGACTGCACTTCCTGCATGAGAAAATATCAAAGTACCCCCCGACATGACCTCAACGCTTAATTTCTTATTCAGAATGTTTAGGATATGAAAAATATTATCGAGCAACATTTGACTTGTCCTAGATTTTCTATTTTCTGTTTGCCATGAATAATATCAAGTGACCCTTTCGCTTTACAATCGGTGTTCAACAGAGAGAGAATAAGTTAAAATTTTTTGTGTGAACCCACACGCCTGCTAGGCTTTGAACTCACCGCTGTCTATCAGTATTTCTCAATTTCACTGCGAGTTTAAGGTTTTATCGTGATTAAAAAACCTGCTCACACACCGAAAGGCGTGGGATATCCGCAGGAAAGAGTTTTTTTGCTCAATTGGTTTGCTTATAAGCGAGAAAGTGCTGTCTTCAGCAGGCTTTTAAGCGTCCAATTGCATTCTCCCTCCTAATTACTGAACATAGATTATTTATTCGTGCAAAGCATGATGGGATTGATCTCGCGCTTTTGTTTTCCATTACATCATTTCGGTAGAGTATTATCAGCACTCTTCTAAGTACTGAACATAAATAATGATGTATTCGTACAAAGCATGATGGGACTGATCTAGGACTAACATTTTCCATGACTTCGTTTCAAAAGAGTACTACCAGCCTCTTTTCAATACGGAAGACAGATCATGATGTATTTGTGCAAGGCAAGATGGGATTAAATTTTGAACAAACATTCTATAAAACGTCATTGGAGAAAACAGCTATTGGTATTAGATCTACTAGAGCCTGTGCAGATACTACAGCACGATTTTAGGACTAAATTTCAAACGAGATAATTCATGAGAATGATACTCAATCGAATAGGACTCGAACCCCCGACCTCTAGATTAGTACTCGCGAGTGTGGGTCATTTTTATTCTGAAAAATTATCTCGATTCCTTTTCCAAATCTTGCTTCGTCTGAAATCAATACCAGTATGACCCCGAAATAATCAGTTGTACTTATCCTCTTTTCAGTGCATTCAAGGACAGTAGATTTAGCGCAGTAACTGCAGACGAAATCCCTAGATTACATTGCTCTGTATCCATTTTGACCGACTTCGAAGATGCCAAACACTGTCTAGATTGGGAGGTGCGTATGGATACATATTTGCATTCAAATCAGTCTGTTTTATACCAGATCCTCTATAATGAATTGGAGAAACTCATATTCCAATTTTCTTAAAGCCCGGACTAGAGACCTGGTGCTGGCACAGTAGAATTATGGCAGCCGACATAGGTTAGATGTTATTTCCCGTGTTGACCATGATTGATATCTAGGGTTCCCTTAAATAGCTACCTCCTGAATTCGGCAAATAAAAAAACCATTTTTTTCAAAATCATGCGTTTTTACCCTTTGTTTTTTCAATAAGAAACAAGGTATCTAAGATATCTTCCTGCCAAAAAGTATTAAACAAGGAAATGTTAGAAGATGGAAAACAAACGCTCCACAACTTTGCAGTTTCCTAAAAAATGGCAGGATGCAAATGAAGATTTTAAGTTGATTCAACCTGAGACATACAGTATGACTCTAAAAGACTCGAAAAGACTTGGATTTCTTTACAAGCTTCTCTTTGCGGAAAACATGAACTGATTTTTTGGGTAGGGTTGGGTAGTTTGTCTGCTATTTTTAGTTCATTTTTAGTCCGGTTTCACAGATTTTGAGTGATGATTAATTTGCAAATCGATCCACTTTATTCTGGCACCTCTGCTGTAAGTTTAAACACCAGGAGTTTTTGCTCAGGCTGCTAACCTACTTTTCGTTCACTCATTTCACAGATTGGTGTTAATGGCATTAGGATAGAATTTCATAACGACAGAGGACATAGGAAGACAGCTACTTATCTACCAGAGGTAGCTAAAGAACAAGGTACGTTAACATTGTGCTTCTATATTCAGTAGACCCTTTGTGCTTTCCACCTATATACCAATACCTTACGAAGATAGTAAGCATATTTACCTATCAAATATCAATGCAATGCTCGATTAGTCTATATATTCAGTTGACTCTTGTACTTTGCACATAAACCAATACCTTACGAAAATTGTAAGCGTACTTTCCTATCAACTATCAATGCACTGCTTCGATTAGTTTATCTAGTGGGCCCTTTGCGCTTTGCACACAAACCAACACCTTACGAAGATAGTAAGGGAATTTGCCTATTAACTATCAATGCGCTGCTTCTATTTGTTTACCTATTCAGTGGACTCTTCGTGCTTTGCACATTAACTAATACCTTTCAAAGATAGAAAGCGTATTTTCCTATCAACTATCACAGTAAAGTTTCCATAGATTTAAAGTGTACCTCCGGCTCCTGCCAACACTTAAATATCTTTGACAGTTATAATTTTTTTTGTAGGTTGGAGTAAAGTGGAGACGATAGATTCCTTACTGAGAAAGGGTGGTTTCAAAGGGCATATATCAAACGATATGCGTCATCGCATCAAGTTAACGCGTTACCGCAGCGAAAAGATAACTGTTAGCTACGAGGAGTACATGGAGGCGCGTAACCGCAGCTCTATGAATGGCGGTCATAGTAGTATGTCCTAGTTAAGCCTTCTATAGGACTTTTTCCATTCATGTTTATTAAAGGTATATGTACATATATACAAAGACAGTCGAGGTTCCTTTTATAATACTTGATGATTAGTATTTATCCATGTTTTAAATCTACCTGTTTATTAAGTGTTTCTACTGATTAATTCTGTTGTTTTTTCTTCTCTGCCTTTTCCTTCTCAGACCGATTATCAGGAGGCCTCGTGTTGGTCCATTCGTCAGTCAGTTTGTGGGTCAATTCTTAGGTCAATTCAAAGGTCAATTCAGATGTAAATTCAAAGGTCAATTCAGTGGTCAAATGAGAAGGTAATTCAAAAGAAAATTCGTAGGTCCATTTTTTAGGTTGATTCGTAGGTAAATTCAGAGCTCAACACGTAGGTCAATTCAGAAGATGATTCAGATGGGAAATTAAGGTTAAACTTAAAGGTCAATTTATTAGGTTGATTTATTCATAGATCAATTCATAGAAGTATTCTTGAGAGAAGACAATTCGTAGGTATTACGGTGCATTGATAAAGTCAAGAGGCCAACATAAACATCAGAGGTACATGAATAATCATACATCGTTTCCCACAAAAAGCAACCCTAAACCCCTGATTCTGATTGGGGATCTTTTACACAACTTACTGGCTGGGCTGATCTGTCTGAGACCCATGTGCTACCAATAAACTTGTTTTATATTGATTTTAGTATCGTGGTTAGTCTCAACATGTTCTTTGATAGATTCTTCATATTCTTAAAAGATTGTTCTTATGAAAAGATTTACTCCGATTTGAAAGGGATAATTAGAATTTACGCCAGAGGCCTTACTTCCAACAGGGAGCAAGGAACACCTTGTATAAGGCCCTTACGAAGGACGTATAATTCGTATGGTATTAGCTCCTAAGGAAGGATGATTGGTGCAGTATCATAACACATAACATATGAAAAACTTTCTTTTGGCAAGAAAGCTAACGTCTCTTCTTTCGCTCTTTTTTGTATATATTTTGCTGCCCATCCCCACGCAAAGTAGGAATCTATAAGGACAAAGACTATTAAAAGGAAACCTGCGTTCTAATGAAGATGAAAGCAAAGCACGTCATCGAAATAGAAATTGCAGGTCATCAAATAGTAGGTGTTTTTGTCATTTAAATTGAATAATGTCACCACGTCAATGCTTCGTGGCTATCAGAAAGCGATGCGAGTGTATTGGAAATTTAATCTAAGTCAACAACCCAATGACTCCAATATTTGATATCAGAAGATAAAAACAAGTACGAAGGGCATCAAATCAAATGTAGAATTCTTAAAAAAAGAAATCTTAGACTTTGCAAAAGCATTTGATAATGTTGACCACCATATTCTGATAAAGAAACTAGACTACTACGGTATCAGAGGAACTGCTCAAGATTGGTTCAAATCTTACCTTAGCAATCGAACACAGCGTGTTAGCATTAATGGAGTATTATCTAAAGATCTCCAGATAAAATACGGAGTTCCTCAAGGTAGCGTCCTTGGACCTCTGTTATTTCTACTATATATTAACGATATCAGATTCTCCTCAAAAGTTCTTAATTTTCACCTTTTTGCTGACGATACCAGTATCTTCTTTGCTGATAAAAACATAAATAACTTGGAAAATACAATTAACAAAGAACTTGAAAATGTCTCAGATTGGCTCATTGCGAATAAACTAACCTTAAATCTCAGTAAGTCCAACTTTTTGCTAATTCGTCCTTCGCAAAAGAAATTAGCTAGAAAAGTTGAACTAATGTTGAATAAAGAACCCCTAAAAGAAGTAGACGAGACAAAATATCTTGGAGTTCTGATAGATAAAAATTTGAATTGGAAGCCCCATATTCAAAATGTGAATACAAAAATATCAAAAGGCATCGGCATACTAAGTAGAGTAAGACATTTTGTGCCTCAAAGCACATTATTAAATATCTATAATGCGTTCGTACTTCCTAATATTCTTTATGGCCTCTTAAACTGGGGCAGTGCCTCCAGCACAACCCTAGGCCCATTGCATAAAAAACTCAAGAAAGCGGTTCGATTAATAACATTTAAATGTAAAACGGAACATAGCAAACCCATTTCCAAATGCTTAAATACATTAAATTTTGAAGATTGTTACAAACTCGAATGTGCTAAATTCATGTATGACATAAATAAGAGTAAATTAGAAACAACTTTTAGTAAACTATTTACAAAGGCAAACAATGTACACAATTATAACACCAGAAATGCAACCTCAGGAAAATTCGCAAAAACTTGCTTCAGGACAAACATTGGTAAAAACTTTATCAAAAATGTTGGCGTAGATGTGTGAAATTATATTCCCCAAAATATTCGACAACTAGAAACCAAAAAGTCTTTTGCTAAAGCCTTAAAAAAGTTCATGATTTTGAAATACTAGTACCTAAAGTCACACTTATTAGGTGCACTGTTACTACTAAAAATATCAATCAGATAGTCTCCAAAGCATTCCTCCCCAATTTCTTATCCCCATTTTTATTTTATCCCAACCCCGTATACTTATAGATTTGTAGTTAATATTTAGATTTTTCTTTTCTTTATTATTATGAATTATAAAAAAATGTACTTCTTCATTTATTGATTGTGTGTTTCGCTTAAAATATGAATAGAGCAGTTGAAATCTTAAATGGCACATGGCTCGAAAGCCCGCATGGGTTATTTCCATGGGTTATTTTATTTGGTGGCGGGAATGGCCGAGTGGTTAGATCACTTGACCCTTGATTGAAGGGTCCCGGGTTCGAAACCACCTTCAGACCTGTCACATACAGAGTGAGGAGAGAATTAGCCAGCTCTCTGTAATTCCAGGCAAAAGGCAAAAGGAATCACGAATCACGAGGTGTGGTCACATCGAGAGGAAGGACCAGGGTCGCACTGCTCGATTAGTTTACCTATTCAGTGGGCCCTTTGTGCTTAGCACATAAACCCATACCTTGCGAAGATAGTAAGCGTATGTGCCTATCAACTATCAACCATGTGTCATTCAGCAATATTTTTAGATACATTTATACAGTAATACTTGCTTTGTATAACACTTTATATTACCATGTATCCTATATTTAAATACTTAAATCTTATTATTGTAATCAAAAGCTGAGAATACACATGAAAATTGAAATTGAAATTGAGAGTGCATATCGAAGGCACTCGTGAAGGGTTGCTCCTAAAGTTTATCTGAAGGGTTGTTGTTGTTGTAAATATTTTGTACCACGTGATACCTGCAAGTCTCACTCGCTTCTGCATGCTGTAGTGTGTTGTTATCAGTTGCCAGATGAAGATTGCCTCCTCATTTACACTTGAAAATGCTGCATGAAATGCTTCTAATATTGTTAATAGGTACGTATTTGATTTTAGAATATTACCCACATCTTTGGTAGGAAAAAACGGTTCTTGTGCGATCCAACGAATATTTTAGTACATAAAAGCAAAAGGACCCTAGAACTAGAAGATTAGGTCTAGTCTTGACGCCTACAAAGTTGTGGCCTAAAGACATCTACTATACTACTACACACACTATGTCAATATAGATAATTTGTGAGAATGAAAAACGACCGGAGAAAGATTTGAATCAATGGCCACTGACTTGGCTTACCATTGATCTACCAATTGAGTGAGCTATCAGATATCAATTTGTCTGGCTCAGTTGGTATGGATGGGCTGAGTCAGTGGTCATGGAGTTCAAATCCTTCTTGGGTCATGTTTCATCTTTATGAATGATCTCGATAGATTTTCAAAATCCTTTTTTTTCTCAAACCACAATCTATTGTTTTTATAAAAACAATTTTATAAGAACATGGGCCTCAAATTTTGGCACTGGCAGAATCTATGAACAAGCTAAGAATAAACTGAGGCTGACCTTATTTTGCTCAATATAGGAATTCTCAGAAATAGCCTTAAGATTGAGAAATTATCACAAAACAAGCAGATTGGCAGACCACTGATATGTCAGATGGTCAAGAAAGTCAAAATTTGCAACAATTATCACAACTGATAGCAAAAACAGGCTTTCAAAACGTTATGACATGTAAAAACAATTTAAGAACCTTTCAGGCTGAAAATGTAGGAATATTTAAGAACTGCCAGCTTCAAACCAATGTTACTGGTTCTTATAAAAGGAAATAGTGTAACGGTAACAAAATTATTTTCTTATTGACTGATAATGACCACAAAATGAAAAGTTGATACTGTACCGAAACATTTTTCCCATTATGTCTAAGAACGCCAAGAGGTGATTCTTAAATTACTCGTATACCAGTCTGCAGTGTATAGTAGCTGCAAGCTAATTTCCCAGAAGCAGCAAGTTCAAGCCAAAAACTAGTTCTTAGATGCTGAGATATGCATAAGATAAAGGTTATGTAGAGTTTCATAAGTTTTCAGAAAATTCTAGAAGAAAAACTTGCTGAAAACTCCAATGTGCCTGCTTTCTGCCACACTCTGCAGGCTTTTACATGCTAAGCAGGCAGTTAGCCCAAGATTTAGCTCTGCTAGCTTATTTTTGAAAGTTGATTCTCAACTGCAACTTACACAACAATGTTCTGGACCTCACTGTCTCTGCACTAACTTAAGTTGTTTGCTGCTATTTTACTAAATGCCTTGTTTTCTTTTCAGGTATTGCAATTGCAACAGAATCTTCAGCAAGTTTTTGTGGAAAGTTGGGGTCTTACGATGCCTTGTGTGTGAAATATGATGCTGTTTTCTTGTTGTCAGCTTCACCATGCTTGCACAAGCCAAAACTTGAGCAAATATCATTAACAATTGTTTATACAAAAGGAAACTTGAAAAGATATACAATTGTCACAACAGAGGATATCAGTAAACCCCGTCATTTTGGTAAGTCGGTTTTATTGAATCTATAATTATATTATAAGGTGTTGGGGAGAGCTTATTTTGATAAGGTAATTTGTGTGAATGAAAATGACCAGATGACGATTTGAATCCACAATGTTGGACTTTGAGCATCAATGTTAGACAATGAGCAATGGGAGCACTCCGATGTGATGGTTGTTGTATTTCAACATCAAAAGAGATAATTTCTAACAGTGAAAAATGAGCAGGATTCAAACAAGAGCGGGATTCAAACTCAAAACCACTTTCAAGGGGTATCATTGCTTACTCTAATTGATCCATCAGGATGGTTGACTTAATGAATCAACCATCCCGATAGATCAATATCAATCAAACAAATTGCGCAGCCACTCATTCTATGCAGAGAAAAACCTTTAGGTACTTTAACAACCTCGTTGGCCCTGCCATAGGGGGCCATTTTACCACACCAACAGGACAGCCTTTTCACAGCCAGCCATTGCTGAATAACAATTAAGTAAAATTGAGAAGATGCTTGGTTTGGAAAATCAATAAAGATAATTTTTGTTTAAATACGAATGATCAGATTAGGTCCTGCTTCTTCTCAAGAGTTGATTTTTTGTCACTTACTAGCTAACTAGAAACTTGCTAATGACAGCAAAAGCGAGGCTATCATTCCCTAAAAAGTATTTTTCAGCTCATTTCAGCATGTTTTGACTTTTATCAACCATGTGATGCCCCCTAAATATTATGGTTATTTCAAAATTTTTAATGCAAAAGTGAAAAACCCTTGACCTTTTATTTTGATAATAACTGAAAACTGCCTTCTAGGTAATAAAGATGTTGGTTTCATGCTGGAGATGCACCCACATTTCTATGCAGGTGGAAGCAAGTATGGAGATTTGCATGTTACTGTAAGTACTGGCTGTTACTAGAACCACTTTCACAAAGTCTGTAATTAGGTAACCACAGAACCGGCTTGTCTAGTAGATGGAGAGTTAAGTTTTTTGAGTCTTGCTTTCACAATACATTAGAACACCTTTATGTTATTTCATGGAGAAAACTGACTTCTATATCAAAAGGAAAGGGGGTGAATACCCTGATGATACCCTGTAGATTTTTATGAATCAAAAGATGTTAGCACATTCTGTAGTAACACATGCATTTGTAGGTGTATTAGAATTTGATACTCATTTGTTGCTTGATACTCATTTGATACTCATTAGAATTTGAAACTCATTTGTTGCTTTCAAGTCAAAATAAGTTTGAAAGAACTTGTGGAATGATTAATATCATGCCTCGATAAAGAAACTGCTGTGTTAGCAAAGTCCTTTGTTTATTAGAATTTAAGTTTTTCACTTATTGATTTATTATTTCTGCATAACTTACTACTTAGTTACTGAATTGAGCTTGCTGATTCTTATCAGTCTTTGGATGGTACAAAACTTCAATAAAGCCAGAAATATCAGAAACATAGCGAAACAAAGACATAGATTACTTAAGCTTTTCGTCTGATACTCAAAAGAGTAAAATGTCACAAAGAGAACAAAACAGAAACCTAACTGATTTATTTACCCAGAGGTAGATCGAAACAGGCCAGTTAGAAAAGAGGTGAATGATTGGTATGGTGTGGGAAAACGAAACAACACCCACAATACAGGGAGATGACCTTGATGACCTTTAAAATTACTTTTAGAGTCCTAAGGCAAAAACAAACTCTTTCTGTCTTCACAATAGGGGATCCCTGTTTTTTATGTAAACTGATTTCAAAATACATAAGTGAAATGTAGAAATCTAGCTATATATTGATTCTTATCACCATATCTCCCTGTGACGTATGCCTTTTTCGTATTACGAGGGGGATTGCCAACACTCTCATAAAATCAGTTACCAGAACCTTACAAATTGTTACAAACTAACCCAGAATTTAATTTATGTTCATACTGTAGTATTTTGTTGATGTTGTTTTTGATATTGCAGCTAGCTGTTGGAAATTTCAAAGATGACGGTGTTCATTCCAGGAAAACTGTACTTGATGTAAAGTTTTATATGGAAAGACAGGGCTCGTGCTCTGATTGTAAGTTTTCCATTTTTCATATCATCATTAATATCATAATGCTAGTTTTTCTACAACTTTCAAAGAAATCTCCTAACATTAGAAATCAAACGCAAAAATTTGAAATTTCTTGTGAATCTCCCAGCTTCCTTTCTCGAGAAAGAGAAAAACATTTTGAGAGACATGAGAAGTTGCATGCGATAACATTAATGCGACATAAACAATGAAGATAATTTGTTCAATTCTGATATTCATTGCTTAAAAGATTACAGAAATTGTGAAATTCAATTCACAATTGATATAAAGGGACTCAATGTGCCCTCCCGGGTACTACGATGGTGGCTGTGCAGCAACTAGTAAACAAATACAAACACGATGAATTAGAATTTTTTTTATCTCCACTTTAAGTCATTGTAGAAAGCCTTGAAAAGGAAAATTCAATAAAGATGATATGTGTGACAGACAAAAGTAGGACTGAAACTTTGAATTACCTTGCTAGTAACCACCTTAAACTTTATCGGTCAGAGTTTATGGCTTTGAGTCCTCCCCGGGTCATGTTTATTCGCAATACATTGGAAATTCCTAGATTCATAACTGCCTTATAGATTTTGAAGGCTATTTGTTAGATTATCAGCCTCGCTCTACCAGGCGTATATTCTAAATAAGTAATATACACCTGGTGGTATATGAGTAATATTTTACAGACATGGAAGAGCCAAAACTCCTCTCCTTGACAGAAACAACATCATTTGAACTGAGATCAATCAAATTCAGCCTAATCAGAAACCTTTAACAGTGTTCGAATTCAGCCCTAAAAAGTACTCTTATGCCAGTTAAGCACACACGCCTGATGGAGTAAGGCTAAATGATTGTCACCCCTTGTTTTTGTTGAATCTGCACAAAATACTGGCTGAAGATCGATGAATTATTTTCTCTTCAGTTTCTGGTGCCAGCTTCTACCCCGCTCCTGACTGCAGAATTGCACAGAGAACAGGCAACTTCTCAACCTTGTGCATTTCTAAAAAGAGTGTAAGTGCGGATAGAAACACAGAGGGAATCTTCATTCTTGCCCTGGATCCTTGCTCCATTCCATTCAGCTACAGGGTATTTGCCTTCCTCCCTTCTAAAAATATTGAAGTGGTGAAAAAATATACTGGATCTAAAACAGACACAAGGGTTCCTGTAGGTGAGTTTCTCATGCAGTATTCAAATTTCTTCTTTTGATTTTAGTTTTTCTCGCATTGCCTCAATCAAGATAAAGCAATGGACTTCTGTTCCAAAACATTTTCTTATGATTATTTTCATTCTCACAAATGATCTTGATTGATTTTCCAAATCCTGCTTCTCCTCAAGATATAAGTTTCCCATTTGATTTCTATATCAAAAGATCCTGCTTGTAAACCTTTTGCAATGAAATCAAATGTTTATGTTTAAATGACTTTTTATAGAAAACTCAAAGTGTGGCTTTAAAACTGTTGCAAGACCAGATCTTAAAAAGTACCCTATCTCAGTAAGTACCAAATTACATCTTTTTCTAGTTTAATATGGTTGAAAATCTGATACTGGCCTTAGGTTGACTTGCTTTAAGACTATCTCAAGAGGAGTTTTCCCAGAAGAAGAAATGAACCAGCACAATTTGAAAAGAGATGAAAAAATCAATTGATTCAATTTTTAATTAAATAGGTTTAGGTAATAGAATTGATTAAAAAGTAAATGTCTTGTGTATTCCAGGGTTGCTTTGGGTACACTAGCAGAAGTATAGTTTACTGATAAACGCTCTCCCCAGTAGAATATGGGTTAAGCATATGAAACAGAATCTTGAAACTCTTGTGTTTTATTTTTAGCTACACTATGGATGCTCAGACAGCTCTGCAGTGCAACTCATAAATGACTATTACTTTCCTGAAGGTGGAGAAGTTTGTCAACCTTGTAAGTTTTTGCATTTCATTGAACAGTCCTATAATTGAACTTTTGGTTGTTAAATTTCTACTGATGTTCCTGAAAAATAAAATGTTTGAAACTTCAACCGTGAATGCCTTTGGAATACCATACCCAGGCCCAAATCCAAGGGGGGGGGGCATAAGAGGGCATAAGGGTGTACGCCCACCCTATTTTGGTAGAAAACAATGCAACTAGCTTGATAATACCCTATTTTCTACATTATCCTTTGATATATGTGTAACGCCCCCCCTTTCTATGGGTGCTGGATATGGCCCTGATACCATATCTTCTTTGCAACATATCATCAACCTTTGATTTGACTGTTTAACACGTTGCGCCAAATTGCCCAGTGGCAATAGCATCAACAACAATGGTCAGATTTTTTTAAGCCTGTCCGGTTCATGAAATTTCATCAAAATCATCTTGCTAGATTTACAAATCCTGCTTTTGTATAGCAACAAAAATCGGAGACATGGCATAATATGGCAAATACTTAAGCTTCCGATCTCTTATCAGAGTAGTAACCAGAAAGAGATAAAAAAAAACCCAATGCATCCTTATATTATATTCTTTCTTTTGTTTATTCATATCATCATATAATTGTCCTTGGTGCGTTAATAGTTTTTTGGTGTTTTATGAGGGCACATGTTGTTTAGTCCTATTTCATAACTGCAGAGAAGAGCTTCCTAAGCGAAATCACACTGGCTTATATCTGTTTGGCAACAGGAACAGCCAAAACTACTTTAGTGAATGATTACAAAACTTACTTTTTCCTTATTTTAGCTGATTGCACTTCGTTGTCACCAGCAAAGCAAAATTGCAAGACTAGTATGACCACAAAAGGCGACAAATTAAAGAATTTATCTACCAGCATTAAAGTGGAAGGCTGTGGACGTCACTTGAAGGTAGGAGTAGCCATGAGAATGGAGGGGCAGCCTAATACGCTAAACCTGACCTTCTCGCAAGACAATCGTATGGCTGATTTTAATTTCAAGATGAAAAAACAAACTTTTACAAAGTACAAAATGCCAGAAGTGGTAAATGGCTTTATTCCAGAAGTTGGTGGTCATGTTGGTATATTGGTGGAAAGACTGGATGATTTTGATCATGGAATAGCTGAACATCACGTTCAAGACGGGTCTAAAGAGCATCTTGCCTATGTCTTGGTATGTCAACATGCACATCTTATTCTGAACATGGTAAAGAATGATAAATGATAAGTTGCTATACCATGTTTTTAAACAAATACAATATTTCGAGGTTAAACTGGTTTGTTAGTGATGATCGCTTAAAAATGAGAGTAAGTTTGATATATTGTGTTTTTTAGAAATATGGTACAAAACATTAATTTATCATTTTTTCTATTTACAAACAGTGTACTACACGCATTCTATATCTTCATTGGATTTTGCTTGTTCTGAATAACTTGAAATGCAACTACTCCGCTGCTTATAAACTGAATTGATAAGCCTTCAAGGTGACAATATATGGATATCTGGGTTTGTAAAAGAGAATAATGTGATGGATACTTAGCACGAAATAGGAGCAAGGATGGAAACCAAGAAGTAAAAAGCACAAATCTTGAAAAAAATAAATCAATAGTCCAGGCAAGGGTTACAAAGTTGAATATCGCCCAACTATTTTCACCACAGAAAATCTCAAAAATTGTTTTTATCATTATTTAGCTAATCTGAAATAAATATAACTTGAAATCTTTGCCACCAGCAAACGTTTGATATACCCTGTCTTTCAAACTTTTGGACATTATGATTAGTTCGTGGTTGAGCAACAAAATATTTTGTGAGGTATATCAAAAGGGTGCATTGGTCAAAAACTATCTTGATGAGTACAAAACATGCTTTGTAATAGAACTGAATTGTAAGCTTAAAACCACTTGATCGTATTTGATGTACATTGAAGATTGAGAGCAAGAAACATTGAAAAGAATTTTAACTATAAAAAGGGTCGTAGGAAAGACACGAATTATCTCATGTTTTGGGAGACAAAAGGTTCAGAGTGCTATTATTGCAGTAAGACTGTCACTCACTGATATGTTGTATTTCGAATTTTCGCTGTACAGATGTTTTGCGGTCTTCCCTAAAGCTTACAAGCTTGTCTCTAAGTAACTCTTGGTTCTATTGCCTTTGGATGTTCTTGCTGACTTCAAAGCATATGATGCTTAACTCTAGAGGTAATTTGTCTATTTTTCTGCAGCTTGAGAGACATTGGGGTGAAGACAACGAAACATTTCATTTTGTCTCACCGCTTGTTCATGCCGAGTTCTCAATTCCGCCATGTATGTATATAATACTTCTTTTTTACATTTAATCTCCAGGAATTATATTTAATCAAATTAATTTTTGAAAATGAAATATGACAGATCTTGCTTTGACTTGGCGCGTCATTGCTTTATCAACTAAAGACTGCGACTGATCCTGCTCTTGTCATTTTTCATTCCTACTGATTCGTTTGATAGATTTTACAAATCCTGCTTCTTCTCAGGGATATTTGATGTAAACTTGAGAAGAAACAGGACTTGGAAAATAAATCAAGATAATTTATGAAAGCTTCCTGGTTGCGCAGTGGTAGTGCGCTAGAGTATGAATCGAGGGTGTGGGTTTGAGTCCTCCTTTGGTCATTTTCATGATAATCTCGATATTTTATGTCTAAAGCTCTTTTCCAATGCATTTTAGAAGAATATCAGGAATTACATGATTTCAATTTATACGCAGAGCGCAGTGGTAGTGCTCTAGAGTACAAATATAGAGGTCGTGGCTTCGAGTCCTACTCGGATCATTTTCATTCTCACAACTTATCTCGATTGATTTCAATTTATTTGAGAAAAATATCACGAATTCCCCTTTTTTCAATTGTTCCCATTTAATCTTGATTTCAGGTGGATCCAAACAAAAAGGCAGTTCAAGTCTCAGTGTTGGGGTCAAGGTAATCATTTCAATTTCAGTCATCGCAGTAATTGCAGCACTTATATTCCTCGTCTATTACCGCTGGAGGGTGGGTAGGAACCGGCTTGATGGCCTACCCTATCAAATAGAACTCAATTACGATGAGCTTGATAAAGATACCCTCTAACCCAAATTTCTTGTTTGGTACTAAGTCTTGAGCTATTCTATACCGGATTGCTATCAAAGTGGGTAAAATTGGGGAGTTCGTACTCGGGTAAATATTTTGACAATCATCTGCTGTATTGTACCTCGTGTTCCTCCGCATTTCATGCCCTCGGAATGATTCCCAAAAATATACCTAGCTACTCTGAACCAATATGAAACTCATTAAAATAATGATAAGTTTGTAGATGTGTGAAATGTAAATAACCAAACTATATACAATATGATTAGCAAAGACTTGCCAGTTCAACCATCGCCACTCCTGAATAGCTGTGAGCGGACGAGGGTAGTACTGAAAACCTTTTATATTTTTTGTAGATATTTTTGTTTAACATTCTACCCATATGAAAGTCACTTCTCTCCGATAGTTATCCGGTATATAGTAACTCAAGCCTGAATAATACTAAAGTAGAGGTTGTGCCGTCATCATTTCAAGAATAATGGTTTTTAGATCTGAACTTTAACGTACGAACAAGGATACGAGGTAAAATATTCGATTCTGCGAAACATGATAGCTCTCATTTATAGCAATGCATGATAGAAATGTGCCCCTTAGAAAAGTATAGCTAACAGAACAAAAGCCTACAGCTTGACTGCAGTGACAAATGATTTAGGCCTTTGAAAGTTTGGTAGCTTTGCGTTGCTAGGGAGCATATTCGCAACATGCATTGGAGCAGAGGAGATCTGCCCCCTTTTGCTGCATATTCAAAACTTTCACAATACAAGTTAAGTATAGTTTTAGGCTTGATTCCCTGTATGCAAGCTTGTAAAAAGTTGCTCGAGTGCGCTTGTAAAAAAGCCACCACTATAGTTTTGAAGTGTTCCCACTTACGAAAATGTCATTTTCAAGGACTCTTATCATGACTTTACAAACTTGCACATGTGCCAATATAACATGTGCCAACATTGTGTAATTTGACTGCAGTATTAAGGATCAGAAAACCTTTATTGCAGTTGAAATGATGCCGTTTTTTAATTGAGTTTTATAGGATCTAAGGCTAGTCGAGTTTTTCTATAAAGCACATCAAAGAGCTTTGTAAATTTGCTATTGAAATTGTCCATTGTTTGGTAGTGCCTATAGCCCAAGGATTTGAAAAAAACAGTATTGATCGGGGTCTTACTTTATTATTTGTAATTACCAAGTAAAGGTTGGGCATTGCGGGTGGAACCTTACGCAATCTGCTTAAATTTACTAAATGGATACTCAAAGTAAATTCATTCTTTTGCGCTTGTAGTAAAATCTTGAACGCTATCTCCTTGTGAGTTAATTTATCCTGGAGATTCTCACATGGACAATCATTAAACTCAACTGGCTTCCTTCTGGCAACAAAAGCAAAAGTTTTTACTTTGTATATTGTCATAATTAGAATCCTTCAAAATTAAGTTTCTGTCAATATGGACGTCTTAAGCAAACACAATTCACCCACCAGCAAAATATTAAGCTCTGTCTACGTAGCCCTAGGTGGAAATCAGTGATTCAAAAACGACAGCTGCTTGAAATGTTTTTTCCAAAATGTACAATTAAATCCTTGGGCAAGAAAAGTATAGAATCAATAATACCATAAAATACCATCCTGGTTTTGTAAACTGGTATGGTGGTGACCTGGTTATAACATAAAGTCACTGTTTGTTTGAATTTTGTAATTTTACCACAATAATGTTGTTTGTTGTTTATTTAATAGTTAGCTTGGAGTATTTATGTTATCCCTTTGAAATTTTCATATTTAAGTGAGTAAAGTTTGAATAATGCATTCCAAAAGTATTTATAATGTCTATTTTTAAGTTTTGAAACAACTCAACAATATTTCAATTCCAAGAATTGTACATTGATGTGATAAATTGGTTTGCATGAGGTTAAATACCCATTACCTTGCATATGTTGTTGTAATACACTTGCAAACTTACTTATTTTGTTCGACTATTAATCACTTCCGTTATTGAATATTCACTTGGTGTGCTAGGTGAGCCAGAAATACCATACGTTAGAAGAAGGTTTGCTGTTCCGGTTTATGCTACATAGTTAATGCTATACAGTTTAAGGCCTGCTAAAGCGTATGATAAGTGATTTTTGAATGAAAGACTTTTCGTTCACCACCACATAAAGGGCTATGCAAGTTGATCGCTTCACCTTGCTTGTTTAAGTGTTGCAGCAAGTTATTATTTTTCAACCATCACATACTAAAAATGAAGTACAAATGAATATCCTAACTTAAAATATATGCAGGAAAACCCCACTCTTCTGGTTTAAAATCTCCTAAAGACTCCAATACTAAATCTGCATTATTATAAAAGCTGCTGTCCAGTCTTTTATCAGGAACCATTACCACACCCATATTTGCACTCTTGCCAGCTTTCACCCCATTGGGGGCATCCTCAAAGACTAAAACATTCTCAGGGCTTGGGTTTTCTTTGAATTTGCTTGCTGTTACAAGAAAAACATCTGGGTGGGGTTTACCTTGCTTCACTTCTTTGCTATCACCAAGAACAACAATTTTAAAAAGGGAGAAAAAGTCTTTGTGTCTCTGGGTTTTAGTTACATAGTCCTTGGTGAAGGAGCCAGATGCCAAGGCAAATGGAACCTCATGCTTGTGAAGATGTCTTACCAATTTCTCAGCACCTACAAATACCAAAATTGAAATTTATTTTTTAATACTTGAAAGAAAGTTAGCCAAAGACTTCAAGAATTTTTATACCGTTTGTTGGATTTTTGGAAATTCTCAGTAATTTGTCTCCTTTTCCAGAAAAATTTTGCGCTTGATTTTTTAACCTACCCAAAAATTGTAGTACAATGCCCCTCAACCAACTCACCAGGCAATAAGTTGGTCTCTGGAAAGAGCACATCCTTGTGAGCAGTGGCCTCTTCTATGAACTTTTCTGCTGTTATTGGCAATTCCATCTCATCAACTGCTATCTGGGCTGATACTAGTCCCGGTGTGCCCATCATTTTCACTTTCAGCTCCCAAGTGAAGTTTTTCCCATACTTTGAAGCCACCCGTTGCATTACCTCAGTGTATATTCGCTCTGTGTCTACAATTTAATGAAATTTTAGAATTATTTGGCTATATCCCCGTCCCTGTGACCCAGAGTGCATTCTATGTAGTCTACGTCGGAGATCTCTGTGAGACTTTGAATAAGACAATGGTCACATCTTTTTTAAATGTTCTTGTTCTTGGTGTAGCACCTCCGCAAGGCAAATAGAATGCACCTTTACTTGGGACAACTAGCTTATTTTATATAAACAATATTATAGCTGCACAGAGCAGTTAGATACATTTAACAATAATAAGGCCTGGCATTTGCAGTGCCTAAACACCAAATCGTCCAGAGAAGAGTATATCATAAACTCACAAGCACAGACTTGCTTGTTGGAGAGGGGCAAAGGGAACATAGCTCCCCCGATTTAAGGTGGTTGATGGTTTTCACCATGGTTCACCAAGCAGTCTTTAGCTTTCTTTGCGTTTTATTTCATAAGAAATGCAAATAGCCCCCCTTCGAATCCCTTTTACCCATCGTGGGTTTTTTGTTCTTCTACATTAGGTTTATTCTAGAGTATGTAGAGATTTTAAGGCCTAGGCCTAGCATCAAAAAAACGCCTCCCCCTCCCTTTTTAACATAAAAGCTGTCATTATACATCGATACAGAATCTAAAGTTATACAGTAAATAAAGTAACCTAAAAGTAACCCATCCATGTCAAAAATTACATGACTGAAGCTCCTTCTTGGACTTGCTTCTTCCTTTTCTGCGGCCATATTTGCTTTCCCCGAATTCTTCGCCACGTAGTGCTGCCACGCACAATATACGGTACTTCCACCTACTACCTTATAAATATAAATTCATCCCTACTCAGAACCTACACAAACATTCAACAAGTTTCTACCCACAAAACCCTAAACCCAAAATATTCTAAAAGACCTACAATTTCCTTACAAAAGGTAAACAAATATTTCAATATTCATCCCCACAATAAAAGTTGTAAAAAAAATTTTTTTCCAGATACCCGTGCGGAAACTCGTAGGTTTTCCTTACACCATTAGGCACTGTAAATCCCAATGTAGGTAGAAAACCCTACTAGTAGCAGCACTAGTCCTGGTTATGGCAGCCTCGTACTCGTTCTACTTTTTTCGTTCCTTTTCTGTGTTTTCCAAAATCAGCAATGGCGGCTTCTACCATCGCTGTAAGAAACCTGCGCCGTATCAACTACCAAGGAGCGATGGAAATAATGAAAAGCTTGCAGCAAAGAAAATTAGAAAGTATCAGAGATTCTGGTATTCGAGAATCTGCAGATACGCTACTGCTCGTAGAGCACAATCCTGTTTATACCATTGGGACACGAAAGGCGAGCTATTTAGGCCATCCGGAAAACAACGATTTCAGCATAGAGCATAGACTTAGAAATCTAGGTGCAGAGTTTTGGACCACTAACAGGGGAGGGCTCATAACATTTCATGGACCAGGCCAGCTTGTTTGCTATCCAGTTTTGAATTTGAAACACTTTAACCCAAGTGCACGCTGGTATATAAATAAATTGGAAGAAGTCATTATACAGACTTGTGCAGAGTTTGGTGTATTTGTTAACAGGACCAAGGATATTGGAGTTTGGATTGAAGACCGTAAAATTGCTGCAATAGGTAAATGTATAGGGATGACTCATCAATTTACTATGGTTGTTCTACTTTGTGATTGGATTTTTAAAAGGATTGCTTCTTGATATCAACGGAGACCTGCTCTATTAACATTGTGCAGAGATTGATTTCTTGGTTTACTGTACTTTGATTCTACTTTATGATTAGTTAGGATGGCTTAGAAAGTTGTCACTTTCTTGGCCTGGTCTGCACAGTATGGCAGTTTTCTGTGAGCGCAAGCCATTTCCATTATTCTATGTTATACAACTTGGGTGTGCAAGTACCACACTGTGCAGTCAGGTTCTTGGCTGATGTGACCAATGGGGAAAAGGGATTTTAAGTCTTCAGGAAGAATATTGGTTGTCTCTAGACAAATTTGTGTGGCTTTTGATATCAACAGGAACTTACGACATGATCATTACTTGTTAGATATATAGGAGTATCCAATGATGATAAGAGTTGATTTTGAATATTTTTTAACATTTTTTTCTCCATAGGAGTTCATGTGAGCAGATATATAACATCTCATGGCCTAGCTCTGAACTGCAACACAGATTTGAAATGGTTTGATCACATTGTTCCATGTGGCATAGCTGGAAAAAGTGTGACATCACTCTCCAATGAACTCAATAGAGAAATTACAATAGAAGAAGTTATCCCTATTTTCCTGGAGAAAATGAAACAGACATTTGATTGTGAGCTTGTACATGAAGATTTTTTGGAAAAGAACAAAGTTGTTATTTAATGAGTAATCTTAAATGCCAAGTTGTGTGTAGGGCAAATTAAAAATGTAAATAGCTTTGTAACAACGCGTGATTGCATGTAATGTCTAAAATTCAAATGTGTGATTATACTTATTAATTATACCTTGAAACTGGTAAAACTTAACCCACCTTGCTGGAGAAGTTGTTCTTATTGTTAGTAAAATTCATTTGGGAATTCTCCAAAAGCGAAAAAGATAAAATTTAATTTTAGACAGTGTATTGAATTAATAGGGCATTTCAAAATTTTGAAAATTGTTGGAAGCAGTGTCATATTTTCCATAACCTTACACAGAACTCCTTCAAGATCAAAAAAGTAAGTACCTATATACATTTCTGTTGTTATTCATTTAGTTTATTTCATAGTTTATTGTCATTATGTTAACTTCTGCATCAGATCCTTTCTGGTTCTTCACAGCACCCTCCTTTCTTGCATTTTCTAATATAAATGAAATTCAAGATTCAACAATTCATCATTGATTGGTGTTTTAGGGTACAACCATTAGAACACATGTATCATTCCATACATAAAAGTCCAGACCAACAAATATGTAAACAGTTCACCAAGAATCCCAGCACCCCACATATTCCATCTTGACAGAAAATAACGGTCCCAGTTTTTGCCAGTTTTATACACCAACAGTCCTGACATTAGAAAGGACAGTACGAAGTAGAAGATGAAACCCTGAAGCCCAGTTAGGCCGAGTATCCCTGCAGAGGATCCAGATATAACAGCCAGGAAAGCTCTCGAATAGTCCACAACATTGACGTTATTTCTAATCGCTAACGGGTTGTACTTTTCAAATTCTGTGTCTTGAAATCCTTCTTCTTCCATAATGATATAAAGACGATTTATTCAAGAAAAGACTTCTAGATCTGGTAGTAATATTAGAAAATGTGAAGTCAAATACTAAATCTTTCAGCAGCTTGGGCTAGATGTTGGTTATAGACAGTATGCCTAGAAACCAGGTGGGCTTTGGACACAACCTATCATTGCGCAATGAAGAATGGTTTTAAAGCTTTGCTGATATCATTGAAACAAAGTTGAGAATGATCCATGCTGTAATAAAATAGTTTTGGTTGATATGGCTCCTTTTATATTCTTTATTGATATCAGTTACGATTTAAAACCATCATTCATTGCGTAAATATAGGCCTTTTTGTTTACATCCCACCTGGATTCTAGACATGCTATCTAAAACTAACTTGGGCTAGGCCGATGCGCGTGAACAAAAAAGGACTGGGTCGAATAGATCGGGTCCAGACTTCTAAATAACTCGGTCACCTCGTGTAGCCCTTCTCTTCAATCCTGCGTTTGTTGGCAGAGCATCTCTCAAAATGGTTAGTCTCCTCAAGTTATTTACTTGAAACATTTTATATTTTAACCGTAGAAAAAGTAATGAAATTTTTCGAATATATTTATGCCAAGTTCTGAATACAAACTAGAACCAATGAAAATCCAATCGAACTATGAAAACCGTCTCACTCGCGTGGTGTGGTCAGCCCATATAAAATCTTATCTAGGCCTAAAGTAGGCTGCTGCAAGCCTACTCTATCGCTTAGCCGAGGACAGCCTACGGTTCAACCTAACTTTTGTTCACCCTCTTCAATCAGTAGGTAATCACACAGTGCATAGCTATATCCACTTGGCATGCCTGTTGCACCACAATAACGGGATATCATATGAATCTAGTACAGGACGAATATGATATATGATACAGAATAGAAAATAACCATGTAGCCCATTGTTTTATCTCCAGAGTATATACCAGAGATTGTCTGGCATGGAATGCACACTGGCCAAAAGGCTCTGCTTACAAAATTAAAGGTTTAGTTGGTTCAAATTACACCAACAAATTTTACTGATTAGTGTCATAAACAAAAAGTATCCACTTTTCACCCTGCTTTCTTTAAATCTTTGAAAATAATCTTTGGATTAAAATTGACAAAATGATGGGGAAAATTTGTTCTAATAAACCACATCATTCATGGGCAAAGGAAGAGCCTTATTTGCCCCCTGAAGGAAGGAGAGGCAATAGTTCAATGTCAAGCCATTTTCGAGGCATCTTTCTCTTGGTCATAACATTGAATGTTCCCTTTTTGTTTCACTAGCCTCCCAAGCAACAGCAAAAAGGAAAAACTGATAAAAATCAGAGTCAAAAGAAAACAAAAAAGCCAGCTGGTTCAGGTGGAAAGGCCAAGAAGAAGGTAAATATGTTTTTAAATTCAACTTCCGGTAATAACTTGGCTTTACAATCATTGTAAGAAAAACCTTAGTCGTCAAAAATCAAATGCTTCTAATCAGTCGAAACAGCAGTTATCATTCTGTTGAGGGTTCTTAATCAATCAAACTTTGTAATTTAGATTGACCTTTTCAAAGATCAGAAGCCAACAAGATTTACCTAAAGCAAACACAGGCATACATACAATTGAAGAAGCAATAGTGTAAGAAATGCTTGAACCATGTAGTGCCATGGAATATCAGCCACAAAACAATTGGATAGAAAGGTAGTGTTCTGAGTCTTGGTTGATGCAGCTCAGACAATGATATAAAAAACTAGAAGGCATGAATTCTTCAAAGAAAAATTGAGGCCAACTATTTGTAAAGCACAATGAATTTTTGCAAGGTGCAGTTCTTTTTTGCAACCTTTACATGTCTTCTCTCTCAGGGTCGAAGCTCACGCCAAAAGACACTAGAACCCCTCTCATTAAATTGATGACAGATCCTTTGTTTTTAGCTCATTGACATTTGTGTTTCCTCATATTTTTGTAGAAGTGGTCTAAGGGAAAAGTCAGAGACAAGTTGAATAACTTGGTCTTGTTGGACAAAGCTACAAGGGACAAACTTTACAAGGAGGTCCCCAGCTACAAGCTCATCACCCCATCCGTCGTCTCCGAAAGACTGAAGATCCGAGTGTCCCTGGCCCGCAGCAGTCTGAAAGAGCTTCTGTCAAAAGGCTTGATCCGTGAAGTTTCAAAACACAGTGCGCAGATGATCTACACCAGGGCAACCAAAGAATCAAGTCAATAAAATGATTTGTTAATTGGCATGAATTTATAAATAAATTATGCATTTTTCTGTATCATTCTCTGCAAAGGAAAGCCAACAAACAAAGCCACGCCTTATAGGGTAGAGATGAGAGTTGTTGTTAAGTTAACCCTAAGCCTACTGGCTTTCAACATTTTTGCATCAAACTTGGATCTGAAAAAGAATTTTGAAAAAACTGCTGAATCTTGTCACCTATCTCGACAAAGCAGAAAGACATTGTGTCATTTCTCATTACAACTCATTTGTTAAAGATCTTTGGTTATGCTCAAATATGTGTGTAGCTTTACCATGAGCTGAGTATGTAAAGATAAAATATTTTTAGCAAAATAACTTTTTCACAAATTGACTTTGCTGTCAGTTCAGAAACAAACCATAGCCTACAATGTTTTGATTTGATCTTCATCTTTGAAATTTTACGGCTCTTGAAATGGTAAAGAAATTTTAGCTTGTCCTGCCCATGCCATTTGACATATGCCCCTAATTGGGTGGATCCCTTGGTCTGTTCGGGCATTATCATGGAACAGGTGGATGTCTCTGGATAGGGTCGGAATTCTCCTAACCCAGGGGCATAAACCAAGTTCAGGACGTTGCAGAACCCAAACTGATACAGAGGCATCTAACCGGTGGAGAGTAAGGCCCTAGCCATTTCAAGGTAAATATACCCCCCATCCGATCAAGTGGCATCCAACGTGCCGGCAATAATGCTCAATCCTAGATAATGCCCCACCCGGTTCGAGGTACCCAATTTGTTCAGAGAAAATTTTGACGTTGAGTGAGATGGCTCGACAGTACAACATCAACAACACTAGACACAACAACAACATTGCCAGCAGCATTGCAACATGGTCACTTTTCAGGCCACAGGATTTAAACTCGCAGTACCTTGCTAATATTGCTGCAGTCGCATCAGTAGAGAAAAAGAGATTTTGTTTCTGAAATGGCCTCGAGTAATGCCCAAGTAAGCTTGATAGCAGGATCCAGAGACAGCAAGGTTTGCAATTATCTGATTGATTACTATACAACTTCTAAAGAAAAGGGAAATATTTGATTAAGTCCCCCCGCATCTATGGGCAATGGTAGTATTTCCTTTTTTGTTAATTGATACTGTATTCGTTTTTCAATCTTTTTAGACATCTGTATACCTATTTACCCCTTGAAATGAATATTCCAAAGCCTGGGGCAAAATCTTGCTGAATGCTAGATAGATTTGCAACATATCCAGCACTGTATTATAGTAAAGCCAACAAAATTGTTGGCATGATGATAAGAAGGACGATTAGATACCTTGATGAAGAGACTCTAATAACACTGTACAAATGTCAGGTGCGACCTATTCTAGAATACAGAGGTGTAGTATGGTACCCACCGTTGAATAGAGATCTGCATTCAATAGAGAGAAGAGTGACCAAATCTTGAAACTGCCCAGCCACACCTACAGACGAGTCCAGGGTGATATGATGAAAACATGGAAATACCTGTCTGAAGGATGTGATGTTGAAGAAGCTAATTTGTTCACTATAGCGACCACAGAATCCACTCGAGGACACAGCAAGAAGATATATAAGCCAAGGTTTGCCACTAGACTTTGAGAGGGCTTCTTCAGTCAGTGCGTGATATCATTGTGGACAATCTCCCAGAAGAAGTGGTTGGGGCGACTGCAGTGAACAGCTTCAAGAACACACTGGGCAGAGCTTGGAAAGATAAAGAACTCTTGTATTTATTTATGAAGCTGTTGACTAGACAATAGCTGGGAGCTTTGAATTTGCGCGCATACTGCGTGAGCCTGCATCCAAGAAGAGGATATTATTGTTATTATTGTTGAAGAATCACCTTATCGCACATTAATCATCCCCTGCAGGAAACCACCACTCAGGCCAGAAGTTTAATCATGCATTATAATACATTCGCTCTGATCCGATCCGATCCGATGATCTCCTGAAACTCCAAAAAGGCTTATGGTCTGTTGCCAGACTGTAAAGTTTGGTTTGCGCGGGGAACGCATTCTGCGAAAATTTTCCTGACAGTTTGGTGCATTACCCGCGCAGTTTTCAAAAAGAGTTGGTTTAGATTTAAAAAAAGTACAGTTAGGATTTACAGCATCAAATATCGGTGCACTAATATTTTGCTATGGATGTTTTCCGCGCAATTATTTGGAGTTAAAACCTGCGTTCTTCATACAATAAAAAAACTTTACAGTCTGGGTCTGTTCTTCTTATATTTTGTGAAATGTAGGTATAGTCTAAGACTTTTTGATTTTGATTTTTTGCTATTTCAGCTTGCAATGATTCAAACAGAGTGTGTAATTGCAGCTCTCAAAGAAAAATGGACAAATCTGAAATGTGAAATAGGTTTGTATTTTCAATAATCTTACATTTAACCTAATTTTGGGCCCCTATTGTCTTGTAGTTGACTTTATTAAAAATAAATATTGGACAATAATGATATGATCATCCAATATTTTTCTTTTTACAGTAACGATGCGGACGTTTGGTGACAAGATTTTAGACAAGGCTCTGCCAAAGGTAAGGATCAACGAATATGAGCCAATCTAGTAGCTATTTAGCAGCTCATGTTTTAAAATTGTTTTAATGAATAACTTGAAACTGCTACAATATGTTATTAGAATTATAATGTTATGTAAATATTTAAAAAAAGGGCCTTTTCCAAAATGTTATACACTAATTTTTTACAAGAAACTATGCTAAATATTCGTACCAGAGTTTCTTGGGTTTCACCCAAATTATGAAACGAAACTTTTTTTAGCAAGTTTCTTAACATAAAAAACCTAATTTTCCTTCAGATACTGTCGTTTCTTTATTTCTATCACTGCCAAGCATGTATTGGAAAATAAAGAAACAAGAATAGATGTAAATTCATCGCAAAAAGCTGAAATATCTTATTCAATTTAACCAAACTGAACTAATAACAAAACCAAACAGGTTAGAAGCTAATGCTCTCTTACAAAAAGTTAAGAAAAATATGAACAGTTTCTAAACTTTTTGGTTCATAGAAAATCTCCTACCAAAGTTTCTTAAGGAAAATCTAGCCCTACAGTTTCTAATTAACGGTTCCTTTAAAAAAATGAGTGTTAGTCAATGGTGTTGATTTTTGGTTAGAAATTAGACAGGGCTGATATTTTGATGTTGTTTCTTTGGTAGATTGGGGAAAAGAGTTTATTTACAAAAGATTTGGAGATTGCATTGGCCGATGGAAGGTATGGAAATGATTAATATTTTCATGTTTGTTAATTCAAAAATACTACAAGTGTTGATTCAATGATATTAGCTTGTGGTATCGAAAACAAAATAAAAGGGTTGTATTTACCTTATGACAGAGGAGTCACCTAACTAATTATCAAAGCATTTTTTGGTCTTTCACACGCTTTTTTTGTAAAGAACTGTTTGTAAGGCTGAACCTACATGTAGAAGGTCAAAAAGCTTAAGGATCTTCTCCTACTAAAGGTCAAATCATTCAGAAAGAACATGCCTGATGATTTTGAATAAATTAATCTTTCAGCTATATTTGTAATCAGGAAGCCGGTTTTATTGACTTACCACTCCAACTTGAGAAATTTGTGGTGTTCTGCAAACCAACTTGAGAAATTTTCTGTTTTAACTCACTTCATTTTGATATCAATGGTGTAGATATGCATCTTCTTTAATGACTCTTATTGACTTTTACGTTATTAAGGCCTGGCATAAGCTTAGTTGTGTTACAACATGTTTTCCTATCACAAGTTCATTGCAAAATGTTGTATTTTATATCTTTCCTTGTGTCGGTACTAATTCCTATCCACTAAATGAGCACTTAGAATTAAGGAACTATCAAGGAACTTTTAGAACTACAAAGTGTTCAGAAGAGGTCTCAAAATAAGGAACTTAAAAGAACTAGGCCCTTAGCTAGGTTCCTTATAAAAAGCAAGTAGTAGAGATGTATAGAATGTGTCTTTATTGTCAAAAGAATTGCCTCAAATGCTATATCTAAGTTGTAATTGAACAGCTTTTCTCTGACATTCTTCATTATTTACTTATTCTTTAATCTGGTTACTTGGTTGCTTTCAATTTATTCACTGTATCTCTTTGCTCTTAAACTATGATAGTATTTTAATGAGTGAGAACTATGGAGAAGCAATCGGTACAGTTTCATTTGTTCTTTCTGTTTTTGACACATCCCCCTTCATTTTAGAGTCAATTTCCTGGTGCATTCGTTGAAAGATTTACCTACCACTTTGCCTGATGGCATGGCAATAGGAACAATATGCAAGTGAGTTTTTGATTAACTGGTCCCATAGATAAGCTGTAAAGAGTCAAGTATGATAAGTGTTTTGTTTTGACATCAATAATTTGATCATTATTATGATGATGTTTGTTATGATTTGGATCATGGCTTTGATCAATATGACTGGGAAAAAAAACAAACAAATTGTTGGTTGTGTGTTGTTCAAATATTTTTTTTATCGGAATATGTGACTGCCCTTCATAGCATCCGAGCCAAAAGTAGTTTGTAGTTGGCCCATAGATTAGTTTTCTCAAAGTTTCCCCATCCATGCCATCCCCTTCTCAAACCCCATCACCCTCTATGAAATCTATCTTAATACCTTTTTTAGACGTGATGATCCCAGGGATGCTGTGTTATTTCATCCAAAGTACCATGACATTACGCTTGCAAAATTACCTCCTGGAAGGTAAGATTTCAAAGCTGTTGGGAGATTTAGCTACTGCAAATGGTTGTGCTTAGCCCTCCACTTTTAGGTTTAGTTGTAAACCAACATCATTTATCAATAGAGAAAAAAAATGGGGCAAGCATTGATCCTTGCTGTACACCGCAACAGAACGACTCTGAATTTTGGATGAAATTTTTCCATAGATATAAACTGTTTCTGATCATACCATCCTATGGTGGTTAAAGAAATGGTGGGTTGTTGAAAAATTTAGCGGATTTTATTTGTGAAAAAATGCCAAAAAATTCTTTTAGATTTTAAGTCTTTCTAAGCAATGTTTTACGACTATCGACATTTCTAAGCAATGGAAATAGTTTAGCTGGAAATAGTTTAGGTCGTGATATTTGATGTCTGATGATGTTTGAACTACTTGAATTTCTGCATAACTTGTATTCTTAGACATTCCTCTTTTTATGATTTAGTGTTGTGGGAACCAGCTCGTTGAGAAGAATTGCTCAGCTGAGAAGAAAATTTCCCCATCTTAGCTTTGAGAATGTCGTATCCTTTCCAGCTCAAAATAGTTGTACAATAATAAGCTCATACTGATCCCATAAGCCGACAAGAGACGTTCTTCATGCTCATGCTACGCATCACGATATGTGCTGGAAATATGTGCTCCCATGTGGCTAGATACAAATACTGCAGAGAGAGTGAGAAAATTACGAGTATATTTGAGTTTCTGTTCAATATTTCTAGCCTGATTAAAGCTGTGCTGATGAATTTTTAGATCTTTCAAATCTTATTTGAACTTGTGAGGAAACCTATCACATTTATTGTGGTGAGAATGAACATGACCATTGCAGGATTTGAACCCATACCTATTTGGCGAGTCATTGATCTACTATTGATAATCTTTCATTCTGATGAATTATCTTGACTAATTCTGTTTAGCTGAGCTTGCAAGATGTTGTTTAACTGTAAGTGGTTATCATTTAAACAGACACTTAAATTAAGATGAATGAGGGTCATATAGGGGGAGGTCATGTTCCCTTGTTCCCTTATAGAAATTGCAAATGTTCCCTCATTTTTCTAAGAAGAAATGTTGATCTTTTGTCTGACGTGATCTCTGCTTGCTGTCAATGTTCCCTTGTTCCCTGTTTAATTTGTCTAATGTTCCCTTGTTCCCTTTTTATTTCTGGGCATGTTCCCCTGTTCCCTGGAACCCCTATATGACCCTCATGAATGAGAATGAGTATTGAATAATTAGGCAGGCGATGGTATAGGTATGCTATAAAATGTCACCACAGCTCTTAAAGAATATTAGTCACCTTAATGATATCAGCGTGGTAATTTAAACACCAGATTAAAGAAGTTAGAAGATGATAACAAATATGATGCACTTATTCTTGCTGCTGCTGGTGTCCGAAGAATGAATTGGGACGACAAAATCGGACAGGTACTCTGTCGAACAATTTATCGTTACAATACCTATCCATTGTATTGTTTGCATGAATGGTTTGCATATTCCTAACAATCTGGCCTTTCTGGCGCTGTAATTCAAATATGGGATGAATAAACGAATATAATGCATTTTCTTATTTTATTGCTGGTGTGCGACGCATAACAAATCGAGCATGTATTTTTGACTCCTCCCCAACTCCCCGTTGAAGATCATGCTTGTCTGGCAAAACCTCTAATGCGGCAATATTGCCATGCCCTATCTTGTGCAGGACGTTTAAAGGTTTCGCCGTGTCAGGAATTCAGCATGGTAAAAAAACTGCGTTCACTTCAAGTATTGTGTTAATGCTGTGCCAAAGTGAAATACCTTAGCATGGAATGGCACAGCAAGATTGGTATGCCACAGAGTCGGTATGACAGCAAAGTCTGTAGCAGGCTAAAAAGTACGCTGAAGATAAAAAAAATAAGAAATGATATCCTTTCCTACTTTTTTTCAGCAGAATTTGGAGTTTACTGTCTCTAAATATCCCCCTTTATATCGCTGCTTCTCTTGGTACAATTTATTCCAGCCCATCTAAGTCTTATGTGTAGTCAATAGCTTGTACAGCTTTGGTATATAAGTAGAAGATTTGATTGATTGATGTCACTGATTTTAATTTTTAAATTTCTCCTCCAGATTTTGGAAAGAGAGGACTGCCTTTATGCAGTAGGACAGGTAATTAAGCTATGCTTACCGATGCCCCCTCATTTAGATTCAAAATACCTCTTTTAAAACTCGGTCACCTGTTCCGCACGTTCTTATCCAACTTATGATATACTTCTCTTCTAAGATTTAGAATCATGTTTGTGTCATGTCCAGTTGGTAGAATATACCTTACGACGAATATTGGCAATACATAATTATCTAAAAAACTCTCGCATTGTTGTGTTCTCTCTGAAAAAACGGTAGAAGCAATATTAAGTATCAAATACCAGAATGGAAATATTTTTGATTAACTAGTGGATTTGTGCTTCAAGTGAGCCTTCTCTATCCTCTCCTTAATGATTGGATCTGTGCTTCAGCTGAGCCTATTCTATTTCCTTTCCCTCACTGGTGGATCTGTAGACGCACTTCAGGGAGTTATTTAGATTATTATTCATTGTCGATATTATAAATCACTATATGGTATAATCTATCAACTTACAATGATACAAAGGTGATTCTAAATTTTAGAAGAGTAGTATATTGCAAGTTAGAACTTGCAGATCTCAGACCCATTTATTTGGTACTTGCATGCACTAATGGTATGACGGAGTTATTGCACTCTCCCATGCAGATGTATCGTTTGATCGTTGTTCTTGAGACCGTTGTGACAAGCATAACGTTGAGTGCGAGTTTAACCCGGGAAGAGGAAACAGTTGGATATTATTCTTCCTTTTCATCATTTCCAACCAACTAGCAAAAACCAATATCTGCAGTGGAGAGTGGGATCTTCATAAGGTCATGTTTTGGATGACACTTTTATTTGATTTTCATTTAATTCATAGCATCATAATGCAATTCAGAAATAGCCTACTTTCAATCAATTTAATTTTTAGGGAGCACTGGCAGTTGAGTTGAAAACGGAGGATATTGATCATTTTTCACTTTACGCATCGATAATGGACATCGATACTTTATTGTGCTGTGTTGCAGAACGAGCATTTCTAAGACAACTGGTTAGTACAGGAATACATGCTTTACATACTAACTTACTGCTAAATGAATTCTTCTGGCTGCGTATTTCTAGGTTCATTGCTCTAGATAGCTCTTGTTTTTCACGGCCAAGTCTGTCACTAACTGGTCCATGAATGATTTTGGAGGCCTGCCTAGTTTTCTTGTCCCATGCCATTTTTTATTCTTCTTGTCCCTGGTCTTCTTGTCCCACTTGCTTGTTAACCGTTTGAATATTTACCAATGGATTTATTCTGCTTGGAAGAGCAACGAAGTGCGAGATAAAGCGACGACAAAATGAAATAAAGAAGTCATAGAACTGCAATACATATGATTAATCGATAACAACAAAGATAAAGACGAAATGGAATAACTATATAACACTTTGATTGCATCCAACTCGAGTGGAGAGTGCCTATCCTGGCTAGTACTCGATATACTTGAAATCTTGAAATCTTGAAATCTTGATATACGCGAGTATAGAGCAATCATTAAGCGTTTAGCTGAACACATTAATTACACTCGTTTCAACATCAAGTCTTCTGCAGGAGTTTGAACAAATTTCTTTTAAAAGTAGATTTTTAGTTGATAATGAATAATGATACCCCTAATGATTTGTGAATTGAGGTAGAATATTTTATTTGCAGGAAGGCGGATGCAGTACCCCAGTTGGTGTGTGGTGTGACTACAACAGTGAATCGTCTAGGGTTGGTTGAATGTTTGTTATCTTGTACAGGAGAATCAGTGTCAATTTTCTTCAGTTTCGGCCTTGAAATTGGCAGGTTAATTATAGAAAACCTGTGAGAAAGTGGGATGCAATTTAGGCCATCTATGATTTGCTGCTTGGTGCCAGAAATACTGAATGGAAAGGATTCAAATCCAGACCAAATGGCGATAGCTTGTGTATTTACTCATTACATTTGCTTTGATATTTGTTAACCACCAGTTTTTCAAAAATTGCACTTTAAAAGTTGGAGTATAACTCCATCTCCTTGATATAGATAATTCTCAATCAATCCACTACTCCTTATGTATATTAGATGTGGTATCAATATAATTTCCTTAATTCTCTGCCAAAATTATGTTGATATCCACTGTCTGTCATGAGCTGTGGTAAATTTGGTAAAAGCGTACCCCTCAAAGCTTTGAATTTTTCCACAATTTTGGACTCACCTATTTAGTATCTGTGATAGGCTACTTGGTTTGTGTATATCCTAAATTGAAGCGATGTTTTTCTGCAAATAAATTGCTATGATTTGACTTGCTTATGATTTATACCATATGTCTGATTTATTTACATATTTTCCAAGACATTACCACAATTCTACTATAATATATCCTGGTCGTAATGTGGATGATACTGATTGTAATGATGCCTAATATCTTTTTATGTTTAGTTAAAACTGGACGGAGCAGTGCTGAGTCTTGATGGTAGCACCTGCATCGAAGAAACTATTACCAAGGATCTGCACCCAGTTGGCCAGCCATCGAACGAATTCACCGTGACAGACTCACAAGTTGTTGTTGATAACGCATTTAGTGAGGCTGTGCGTGATGCGGAGGAGCTTGGTCGTTTACTAGCTGACACTTTGAAGGAGCGTGGGGCTAATGACGTCTTAAGGGTTGTCAGGGGTGACATCGCTGTAGCACAGAATGATTTGCGCATGCCTAAGGCTAAATAAGTAGGCTTGTATAAGATAAGAGTGATTTGTATTCATCAACAAATGTATTTTCATGAAAAATGGACTGGCGACTGCTCTTTTCCCTCACGCGTTTTTTATCAGAAACACCAGACTGAATTTGGTACAACATATTTTATTATTCCCGAAAATATTTTAGATGAACACAAGACAAGTTGACCAACATTAAGCTCTTGCATAGAAAATCGCTTTTGAGTAGGATAGAGGGTGATAATTTGGCCTTAAATTGCCTCAATTATAAGAAACTTGCAGGATGAAATCAGAGTGTCTTATAAAAAAACGTGTATTTCGTCAGCCTACTTCCTAAATGTGAAATTGAACTATAGAACAGTGAATTATCCAAGGAGTAACAGAATGGTTTTTATGTTTTTAATGTATTAATCAGTCAGTTTCGATATATAAAAAGTATCCCTACTCTTTGGAAAGTGCTTGGATGTCGAGTGTTGTCTTCCAATTAAGATTATACTGAAATTAATCATTTCTTATTACATAGGCTGAGACAATTTGCAGGGTCTTTGTTATGCAGGTTTATTCAGGTTATTAAAGTAAAGGCTATACAGGTTTGGTACTGGTTCTTATATGAATTTAGTCTGGTGGCCAATAGTTGGCGAGAGCAATTGGTGAGTGGAATCTGAATTGTTTTTGACGCTTTTTTCATAAGGAATAGCTTGAAGTTATCTGCTATTCAAATGGGGACTGCCATGCTAGAAAAAACTAATAGAATAGATATTACCAATTAGTTTTTACCAATATACAGCAATGGTGGATAGCGGCACAATAAGGCTGGGGGATTACCCTTGATAGATTTCTGATGATTTACTCGTATCGTCTGGAAAAAACGCACCCCCATATTTATTCTTTTCTGAGAACATTCCATTCCAGTCTCCCCCTGAAACTTAGCTATACACGATGATAAGTAACTTTTAGAAGCCAGTCCCTTCCCCTTGAAAACATTAACCAGAAAATTTATGAGTACTCTCTTAAGAGAACCACGAAACAAGGATTTGACGAATCTCTAAGAATTCAATACCATGAATCGAGCTACCAACTATAAGGGCAGACAAATGCTCTACCATCCTAGTATTCAAATTCATTTCAAGGCTGGCGGCCCCAGGTTATTGCTTAAAGATATTTCATTAGGAAAATAAACAGCAAATATTGACTTTTTTACCAACTTTAAATTCCAAATATGAAATTAGGTGCTGGTGGAAAATTCCTCTAATCAAAATTCTCCAATGCTATTAATTTGGGTTACTTTCCCGTGGACTTACTTCCATGCAGTTTAAAATGGGTGGCTCATATGGAAGAACGTTCTGGCTTGTGCTTTTGCCTGCTCTTATTACGTCTTCTCTGAGTTACAATTACAAGAGAGCTCTTTCAGTAAAGGAAGGTAATTTACCTATTTCACAATCAAATTTTGTTCGAGGTTTAAGATTTTTATCCCAGTGGAGTATGGTTTGTCGATACTACCAAAATTGTGCAAACATTTTTTTCTGAAAATTATGCAAACATTTTTTCTGAAAATTGTACCCTCTGTTTCATTAAATGGTAGCCTGCAACTATAGAATGGTACCCTCTTTTTCATAAAATGGTAGCCTGCATCGGTAAAATCGCACACTCTCTGTATTGTAAAATTTCATAAATGCAAGGTACCATTTTATGAAATAGAGGATACAATTTTCAGAAAAAATGTTTGCAAAATTTTGGCGGTATCGGCACCTCTTAGTTGAGCAAGTATTCTTCATCATATTATTACGCTGAAATCGCAACTACAAAATACTAAATGCATTGCTGGGAGAAATTGACCTCTTTTTGGACCCACATGATGTTGAGGATTGTGCTAGTTAAAGTGACATCGAGGATAGTTCCTAGAAGTAGCATAAGGGGATTGATAATTTTTAATACGAAAAAGTAAAAAAGGAAGGCTTCGTTTTCTTTTTGAGATTGATATTGATTCTTTTTCTTTTAGCTGTAAATGAGGCAGATGGATTGAGTAAGTGCCTGATTCTATTTCTTATTGTTATTGTTAAATGATAGTGTTAGTAAGTCAAAATATTTGTACCTTTGTTTTTGCACTTTTGATGTCACTACCCCCAGTGGCGGGGATTGCCGAATGGTTAGATGACCTGACCCTTGTTCGAAGGGTCCCGGCAGGTCCGAAACCACCTTCAGACTCTCTCCTTCTTCACCTGTCACAAAGTGTGAGGAGAGAATTAGCCAGCTCTCTGTAATTCAAGGCAAAAAAGAAAAAGGAATCACAAGGTGTGGTCACATCGAGAGGAAGGACCAGGGTCGCACTGCTCGATTAGTTTACCTATTCAGTGGGCCCTTTGTGCTTTGCACATAAACCCATAACTTGCGAAGATAGTAAGCGTATGTGCCTATCAACTATCAACAACAGTTTGTGCCCCCGGTTTTACCCTCTGAACGTCAAAATTTGTAATTTCATTTTTCATATTAGAATTCTGCAGCATTAATTCACATTTTGTGCCAACTTTTAAGAGAATGCTAGAACCTTTGCTATTTACGCTTATTCTTACGAATTTTCGAGGTCTATTTCGAGCTCTACGTCATAAACTTACCCTGAAAACGAATTTTTACTGAAATTAAAGAAGAAGAAAAATTTCGAGAATTTTCATTCACTTGGACCCACTGGGACGTGAAGTCGGAAAGCGTCAAGTCACCTTAGATCTAGTTGAAATAGTTAGAAAACCTAGATGAATATTAGTTGACCCACTTATTACGCTTACTAAATAAAAGCTGACTCGCACATTCTGCCTAGTGATATCCATATTTCGAGCACCCTGTATTGGGAAGTAAGCTCAGGCCCGGTGGAAGCAGTCCATAGTTGGTCTGGCTCAAGATGAACCAGTAGGTCTAAAGTATACCAAAGAAAAATTTTGAAATCTAGATTCTCTAAGATGCAATTGGGTCCCTTTTTCGTCGGAATTTAAGTAAAAATTTACCGAGATTTACGGTAAAAAGCTAATGTCTTATGGAGCAATATCATTCATTTTTTGGAAAAAGAATGACTTTGCCAAAAAGTTGGTCCGGTCGAAGCAGCACTAACCGGACCGGTACCGCCGAGCCTGAAGCTACAAATTATTTAAGGTTGGATGGATGTTAATGCAGCTTTGAGTTAGATATCAATTTCCATCCCTTTAATTTTCCCTAGGTTGTGGAGATATACTCTTCAAGAAAGCTGGTTCTGGATGTTACAGGGATGACAAGAGCCCCCCTCCCCTTCCAGAGTTGATTTTGACTGATAGAGATTCTTCCAGTCCTGTTTACAGTGGCAAAAACGTCGATTATGGCAACTGGGACACATACATGCCAGACTTGATATGCAGATGTGCAGAGAAAGCTTTTTCTTTGAAAAAACCAATCTTTGGCCTCGAATTTTACGGTAATCTTTCTGCACTAGTTAACAATTTGAATCAAATTCTTGTTAATTTTCCTGTAAATAGATAAATATACTTATTATCTTAGTTACATATTGTTAAACACAAAGTACAAAGGGTCCACTGAACAGCTAAACTAGTCAAGCTGTGTGCCCCTGTCCTTCCTCTCGATTTAACCCCACCTCATGATTCTTTTGCCTGGAGTTACAAAGAGCTAGCAAAGTCTCTCCTGACACTTTTTGCTTTAGATTCGGAGATGAGTTCGAACCCACCGCTCTTTGATCAAAGGTTGAGTGATCTAACCACACGAAGTCACAGACAGACCCACCTTAGACTTGCAGGAAACCTGGTCATATCGGATGAATCAACTCCAAAACGGGTTCGAATATTTGTATCTGAAACCAACGGGATGATCGACATTTTATTTTGCAACTGATTCCTTGATTGAGAACCCTAGAGTATCGCTACACAGAGAAGGGTCTTAAATGTGTTTTTGTGTTCTTAGGTGAATGCTGGTCGAGTAACGAGACAGACACCTATAGCAAGGACGGGCCTGCTGCCGAAGACAGATGCGAAACATTTGCTTTCAAGAAATGCACCGCAACTGATGCGAAATGTGTTGGTAAACAAAATTCCATTTACGTCTACAAGATTGATGAGGTGAAGCCAATTTCTCCGACCACTCCACCACCAACTGATCTGCCGACGTCGACGTCTTCGTCGAGGTCTTCAACGACTCCTTCATCGACGTCTCCTCCTACTTCTCCACCTTGCTGTTGTGGCTGCTAATTTTCTAAATTCAATCGGCCACACCTGGATGAAATTGATCGGAGATTAAGGAACACAAATTTCACCCTGTTATACTTATAAATTGATTTTAATTCGATTTAAAAGTGCAGAAAGAAACGATTTCTTGTTTCTCGTACAGAATCATTTTCCTGGAAACAAAATGAAGTTTCATTCAAAATCCTTTTTCTTACTGTTAACTGCATAATGTGGTTCAAAACTAGAAAGTTGAGGTAAGAAGCTAGCCCATTTGAAACCTTGCAATCAAGCAGATTTATTTGTTAACTCAGGTTCTGAGTTTGGCAGCTTGCAGCGACGTGGATCTACAGCTTGTGCCTCTAGAATTGATATACTAGAACGAATATCCTAGGTACTCATTCACCGACCTTGGAAGGATGGATAGCTGAGTTGGCTGACGGCTTGTATAGTTCATGATTCCGACTGTTTGTGGGTTCGAACCCACGAAGGCAGCCCTTCAAGGATTAGAAATCCAGCACCTTAACCACTAGGCTACACCACTGCAAGGCAAAACAATTTTGCAAAGAGATTTTTACCACTTAAAAAGAGAATTTCTTATCTTGCTTCGTTAGGGTTATAACACAACTGACGTTGCGGTCGTAGCCTCGTAAACTCCCCGCACTATTGAAGCTGGTACTAATTAAGTTCCCTGCTGTTTTAAGTTCTCGTATCAAGTTTGATAGGAGCTCATGAACTTTCATAAAGAAGGCGATGATCTTGACTGGTTCTTATTGACTTGCAAGACAATTCTTCATTTTCTTGTGTTCATCTGAACTATTGAATAATTAGGCAGGTTTCACGCGTTGACGATTCGCACAGCTTTTTTATAAGGAATTATTTAATACAGAATCAAGTTTTTACTCTAATTGGCAAAACCAAAAAAGTTCCCTATTTGCGATGACCACTATCTAATTTAACACAATACTCCGCCACTTAGAAAATTCAGCCTACCTGATAGTAGAGCATCTATACGTATAGATTAGATTTTGCAGTTTGAAATCATTTTGTTGCAGACTGATTTTTGAATGATTTTTATTCAAGAGATCTGGCATTTCATGCAAATTTAGTGTTTGTCCTGCTGAATATATTTCAAATTCTTCACTTATTTATTGACAACCTTTAAGAAACTAGGCAGTCTTGTTCTGCAAAATTCAGTTTCTTTTTTATTTAAACTGTAGGCAAGCTTTTTGTGCAAAATGTTATTATCACAATTTTTGATTAAGTCTCTGAGTCGCATTATTTGCTCTAAACAAGACATGCTAGCTGGATCAGTTTTGTGGCTTAATCCGTTTTATGTTTGAGGATATCAGCATTCTAAATTTGTCATTATTTAAATAAAAGTCCACGTTCTGTTTTACATGGTAGGTTCTCATTCAGCTTGGACCCGAGACCATGATGTATAGCATTTAACAGCAATTCAGAGTATTGGGCTGAGTTGGTTTGGGCTTGCTTTTCCAAATGTTCTGGAAAGTGTTGGCGTTACCATTTGTCAAACTTGCAAACTTGAAATTGGGTTATCCAGGGGTATTGATCTGCAAATTTGAGATTTCAGAGATCAAAATCTGAACAGTGTTTGATCGGTACCAAACTTCAATATAGCCAGAAAAATCGGAAGGGTGGGGATATGCTTCGATTTTTCTGGCTGTGCGTAAATTAATGCAACAAACAAACCAGAACTTCTAGCCAATTTAAGCAGTGATTTAGTGTGTGCCAAAATGGGCCTGGTGGAAACAAATACCAGCCGTAATCAGGCAAGCAGGTTAAACAGAGGGGCACGTTGCTTCAACATACATCGCCACCCGAAGGGCTAGACCTTATGTCTGACTCCCTTATAAAAACACGTGTATAGCCACTAAACTCTGATCAATAGATTAGCAATGCTCATTTTTTACTGTGTTGTGTTTTCATGTTTCGAAGTTATCACATTATATCTCGACAGGTGGAGAGATGTTTTATCATTTTTGATTTGTTTATTGCCGTTTTAGTTCGAAATGGGTGCCACGATGGGCGGATGGATTTTGGTCCTGCTTGCCTTGTTCTCGGTAACGCTGGGTTACAAGAAAGGTAATTGCTTTGATGGTTTGAATACTAGTTACAATCCATTTTGTTTGTGACATAATCACTAGTTAACCATGAAAACGCCTTTTTAACTTGACCACGCCATTCTGCCCATAGCGTGAGTACGGTGCAAACACTCACTTAAAGTTGGTTTGGTGTTGATAACGACCATTAACCACTTTTCTACCACCTTAAATCAAACGAGTCTCACCTTAAAACATAAAGAAACATCTCTTTATAAACGATTTGAAGATTTGGTCAAATTTCGGTTCCTAGCAAGCGAATGTGCAGGCTCATTTTCTAGTAGACGGTATGCCTGTTGAAGTCTTAGAAGTTCCTACATGTTAGTCTAAGTTATTGAGTTCTCAACTATTGTTGGAGCCAGCAATAAACAATCACAAAGGAAATTATATTTTGACCTAAACTAAGTTATAACCCAATCGTATTTGTTACCGTATTTTAAGAGTTGTAGCGCCAATATATTGAGTGTTTTGAGAAAAAAACAATAACATATTTTGTGGATGCCTTGTTAATTAGACGGTATACTATCTTGGAAGTGCCTGTTGTATTGAGCTCTCTCGACAGTCTGCCGAGGGGCATATCACTCGAAAAAATCTCGTACACTTTTAGAAATAATCACTGAAAAATCACAAAAAATCACATGAAAATAACCAACATCATTAAAAAATCACTGTGATTTTTGAAATCATAAAAATCTCTTACACCTTTTTGTGAGTGATATGCCCCTCGCAGTCTGCGATCCTAATTTTTTTGGGTGGCTTGGAAGAAGCCTGTTAGTGGAATAGTTGATGAAATAAATCCCATGATTAACGAGTTTACCTCTTAATCTTGTTCTTAAGCCCACTAAACCCACTATCGATGGCTCACGATGATGAAAGTCGATCTAGCTAATTTGAATTTCTACCTGGAAATCTTAATCAAATATTAGCTTACTAAAATGTGGCTCAAACCGAAATTTGGCTCTAAGCTCTATGTGCAACATTATATAGAAAATAATTTCTCTTGGGACCCTTAATCTTCCAAGACTTAAAGGTGCTGCAGGCCCTACACCATGATTCTTGCTGTTATATACTGAGTGTTGAGTCACGCCCTCACAGGTTTCTCTGGCAACAGCTGTATAAGTTATCGGTTAACGATTTGGGCCCCTCAGAACCAAATCCCAAAACGTCTGCACTGCCACTGTTCCTATTGTGAGTTATTGTGTAAGCGAAGATCATGTTTGTAGCTTGTGCAATGTAGATGCAGCCTTAAAGCAAATTGTATTGTTTGAAATTCAAAACAATCGAGATAATTTGTGAGAATCAAAACGATTCGAGTAGGACTCGAACCCACAACCTCTATCCTGCTTCACTCCTACGTGTCTATTTACCCTATTCTAACCATTTAACCACTGCTGCATCCTTTTTTTTCGTGCTTTTGAATTGAAGAATGAATTTCTTTTTCTAGATGGAAAATGCTACAAACCGGTAAACTTGGCTATCATCATTGATGCATCGGGCAGCATTGAGCCGTCAGATTGGAGTGCTGAGATATCTGCTGTGAAGTCAATTGTGGAGACAATTGCGAAAGCAAGTACTGAGAATAAATTTGCGATCATCGAGTTCAGTACAGATTCAACTGTAAGTTTCACATCGATTAACCATCAGGAGGGCCCCCATAGCACCCCCTAGGGTAACGGATTAGAGCGTCAATATTTCGTTTTCCGTTCCATCACAGACCTAAAAGCAGCGTATTGACAACGTTTCCAACTTATGTCACAGGCTGTTTATTCCTGTTAAAGTTTGTAAATCATCCTCAAAACAAAAAAGATTTCTATTTAATTATTCATGAAATATGTATAATGTACATTAATTCTAGTTGATGCAACAGTTCGATAACGACGCAAGCAAAGCACAAACAGTGCTAGATACAATGAAGGAAAACTTCAAAGATGGTCATTCTTTCATTGATGCTGCTCTGAACGAGGCTGTAAAACTCTTCCAAGCAAATCCAGCAGCAAAGGGATCGATGGATGTTGTTCTTATCCTAACAGATGGGTAGGTGAATACTGGCTTTTGTTCTTTAATTGTGAATGATTTCTTTATTGATTAAAGTAGGTGGTCTGCGATGGATTTTCTAGAAATAACAAGCCAAGTCAAGTTTATATTGGCCTCATCATTTATGTTGTAAATGAATTGATGACATCAAGCAAAGGCAAGGCTCTTGGAAAGGAATTGGGAATTTTCAACTTTGCAATTATTTCAAAATCAAGTTTACAGGCCGAGATGGCACTTAACTGCATACATTTCTAACAGCTTTTACAATTTATAAACAACACTAACACAACAGAAGAAATGTTACAAAAAAAATTAAGTTTAAGTATATACAAAACTAGATACAAAGCTAGATAAACATATGTACTACTTTATTATGTTATGTTATGTTATGTGATGTTATGCTGCATTGTGTTAAGTCATGTTGTGTTATTTTATGCCCCATTGTGTTATGTCATTGTTTGTCATGTTACGTTAGGCTATACTACATTGTGTTATGTTGTATCATGTGATGTTATGTTATGTGATGTTATGTTATGTTATGTCATGTTATGTTATGTTTTGTTATGTTATGTTATGTTTTGTTATTTTTTATTGTTTTAGGTCATGCTACATTTTTTTATGTCATGTTATGTTATGTTATGCTACATTTTGTTGCTTCATGCTTTGTTATGTTATGCTACTTTATGTTTTGTCATGCTGTATCATATTATGGTATTTATGCTATCCTATGTTATGTTATGTCACACACAAGTTTCGCTTTTTAAAGGTACATGACGTTCCGTGATGGAAAGGACAACACGGAGTTCCTGAAGATCCCCAAGGATAAACTGACAGCAGCAAAGGTCAAGACTTTCTCGATTGGTATCGGTGATTATAAGGCACAAACTCTGGAATATATTTCGAGTGAACCATCTAATACACATGTCACCAAAATAACCGAGTACCAAAACATGCCGGTAGAGCTTCAGAAATCCGCAGAAACGACTTGTAAGTATCGTTGATTTGATCCTAGCTGTTTCTGTTAAGTTATTCAACTATGACCATATCTTATTTCTGTCATACCTGATCTGAAATGGTTGAGTAACTGAACCTATAATCTTGGACAAAACAAAATGAATCACCAAAGAAAATTCATAAGAATGTGATTTACCCCCCCTCCCTTTCTTTCCCCACAAACAACGTTGCGAATCCTGAAATTAAAACCTTGCGTAATTTATCATGCTCACACATTATTGTATGGGGGGACAAGGGGCTCAAAAATGATTTTTGATCCTTTTTTAAGGTGTTTCATTAATTTTTTCCATGATTGTAGGCAATTTATCCACTTTTACCAATATTTGAAGAACAAAGTATTCAACGAAAGGCTCGCTAGCCGTTCTCCTCTATTCACTATGCCTATATGTTGGTTTTGATCTGGTAAATCAGCAAGTGCCATTGTGATCTATTCACAACGAAATGATCGTCAAAGACGTAAAACCTAGTCTAATTTTCCTTTGCTTCAATTGCTACTTGAACTAAGAATACCGGAAAAGCCATACGAAGCTCCCCTGTCTTTAAAACACGCATCTCTAATAAGCCACCTTTTCAAGCAGAAATTGGCTCTCTCTCTTTAAGCTCCTTATTTTCATGCAAGACTGAATTCAAAGTAAGATGCAAACATTCAGTCATGGCTCGTGGTTATTTCATTTTCATATCGAAATATTCATGACCTGGATTTCTTAACCGTGCATTGGAAGGAAACTGTTCTCTCGAAGAAAGGTCCCTGTTACGTAAAGCCCATCTCCTGGAGGCCCCAAAATTTGATAAGCCTCCAAGGCCTCTATAAACTAATATGGTGGGATATGAATTAACAAATGGAGCCTAAATATATCTTCTTCTACTCTTTTTAGGTCCTGCAGCAGACCAACCATTGAGTAAGTTGTTTTTCTTAAACATTTGATCATTAGGGTATTTTGTTTGTTTGGTAATCCATGAAGCACCGTTTTTTCGAATATTTATTGTACTCTAATAGCAAAACAGCATGTGTGTTGTATTCTTTAACCCACAACCAAACATACCCCCCTTTTCTAAAGTTACTTCCCAACTGAGATATGTACGAAGTGAGCAAAACCATTGGGTAACTCAAAATAACTTTTGAAAATCATACGATGTAGATAACAGCACTTTAATTTGGTAGAAAAAAAGACAAAGAAACACAACTTTTGTACAGAACCTTTAGACCTTTTGGACTTATGTCCTCCTCAGAGTGTGACTTATGGTTTTATGTTTTATCATCATCATCATGTTGCCTTCGAAGACCCTTTGGTCCGTGGACGATCCTCGTTATTTGTAGCATTGATTATCAGTCGTTGTGAACGGCGAATAGGTTGCTGGTTGGGTTGTCCTTTGCATAGTGGAATGCGTTGCGAAGAGTTTGCGATCATTTGTTGCGTGCTCAGACCACACCATTTCCCAATAGCATCAACGAAACGGGCACGTGGGCAACCTCGACCTCGCGAGCAGCCAGTTGGCATACCTCCCAGTAGTGCAACATTATCGGAGCATTTTATGTTTATGAAATTGATTTTTGATTTGATATTTATATTTTTGTTTCTTGTAGAATGTGGAAAAGTTCTCTTCAGTAAAGCCGGCGTCGGATGCTACAAGGATCTGAAGAATGTATTGCCACTCCCAGAATTGATTCTCACCGATCGAGACTCTTCCAGCAGAGCATACAGTGGTCAAACAATTGATTGGAACAATTGGGATACTTACATGCCAGATTTCATATGCAGATGTGCAGAGAAAGCTAGTGAAATGAAAAGAACCATATTTGGACTGGAAAATTACGGTAAGCTTCAGTTCTATTTCTGACGTACTACTCTGATGAATGTCGGACGAAAAGTTTTAAGTACTTTATGTTTTCTTTGCCATCCTCGGTAAGGAATTTCTAGTATCAGCAAGTACCATTTTCCTGCTTTTTAAAGCAGTGTTCTGTGTCTTAGAGATTCAATTCCATAGCCGGATGAGTTTAGGCAAGTCAAGCAAGGTTTAAAATGAAACAATATGACGACATGATTATGAAATTAGAATGGATGAAGTAATCATGTAAACCAGTCAATGATCGGTACAGAACTTTGAAATAGCTAAGAAATATTGGAGCCATTAACATGAAATATTCAAACATATGAAACATAGAAATAGGGCTCCATTCAATAGGGGCTTACTTTTGGTAATGTTTTTCGTTGTTCGTTCCACTGTGCCTTGGGTGACGATTTTTCGTCACTCAAACTTGAATTCCCATTTCGATTCTTGTCTGTGTATGAATTTTTTTTAAGTTTAAGTCTTTCTTTTTCTGACGTGTTGATCTGATGATAAATACATTAGAAACTCTTCTTGGTTTACACATTGTTAGTTCCAGACCTTCAGCTGGCATATCGTACTGTTTATTTTATTTTGCTGGTGATGTTGCACTTGGTGACGAATGCAAACTACCTGTTCGGACAGTAATACAGTACAGCCACGCAATAAAGATCCTAAAAATTAAGACTCTCGTTCGGTGAGATCCGGCTATCGTGAGCTGAATATTGTCCATATGAACTGAATTCATAGGGCCAGGCTGGAAAGATGAGCTGATTTCTTTTAAATCCTCTATACGAAAACAGATTGTCAATTATCCCAGCTAATTGAGATTCGTGAACAGGGCCTTAGATGCCGTATTTGCCATATTGTCATTAAAACACGGAACAGATGTCTACGCTTGAACAACTCATACTTACGAACTGCTCTACGCTTGAATTAAGCACTGCCTTTTGTCTTGTAGGTGAGTGCTGGTCTAGTGACAAAACAGACACTTACGACAAAGATGGGCCCGCTGCTGCAGGTCAATGCAAAACATTAGCTTACAAACCCTGCACTGCCACTGACAAACAATGTGTTGGAGTTGCAAATACTCTTTACGTTTACAAGATTCAAGAGTCGGCATCTTAACACGCCCAGCGGGTAACTCTACACTTTACCTGACGGTACGTACTATACTCTAAACTGATGGCTTTCCAGTTTGTATTATGACACCCCCTACCGTTGGAATTTCAATTTTCTTCACTTCATTTGCATTTCTTTACTGGGTATTCTTACCATCTTTATTGTCTCTAAGTGCTACTATGTTAAATCGTTTATTAATTCGTGACTCTGGGAATCAAATTTTTTGACAACTGGAATCGACGTCAGACTGGACGGGATTTTCCTATTTGTGTTTTTGATTGTCTCTTATAATGTTGATGACTGCTTGGTCTTACTTATCTAGCGATAAGCTTGAACAAATCTGGCTGGTTTAGTGCTGATCTAACTGGTTCTTAGTAATTCTCTTGTTTTATTCAAATATGATGGAAATCAAAAATTCACTCTACCGTCTACACCTTACTGTGTAACGTAGAAATGTTTGATAACCACGAATATTGTATAGAACACACTAAAATACTTATAATCGATGCCAAATAAACCAACTTAGATCAGCATGACTTTTGAAATTCTCCAGGTTCAAGAATAGTTTTTCAAACATAGTTGTCTCTCCGTCTCTGAAAATTTTACCTAGATGCAGAGAGCAGAACAAATAAGTCCCAAATTATTCTGTAACTAGTCGCCGGAAAATGTAATCATATATTCAATAGGTATCAATGGAAGTCCTCGTTGGTTTACTTGAATGATTTATTCTTACTTTACTTGCTAAAGGCAGAGAGGAGCATAGTTATGTTTTTCAAAGCTCTGTAGGTGAAATGCAGAAATCTCAAAAGTTAACCATCCATATCTAAGCTGGTGTATCTGGTATCATTACAAGCAACTTTTTATTTGTTAAAGGCAATATTCAATTCATAATGGCAAATGGCTTATTAATTATTATACGTGTCTCTCATTCTTCTACTGTATTTGATAAAGTTCTTTATTAAATTATTAACTAAATATTGTTTACCCTTTTGAAAAATACTCCTACAACAAGTAGATGAAGCTAAAATCAGTTGTGAAGTCAATATAAATAAAGGGATATTATTCATATTGTAGGAGAGTGTTGGTCCAGCAGCAAAACAGACACATATGACAAGGACGGTCCCGCTGATGTCGGTGGTTGCAAAACGTTAGCCATGAAAAACTGCACTTCAACAGATAAACAATGCGTGGGAGACCAATATTCTCTTTATGTTTATAAGATCCAGGAGACTTCATCGTAATGATACCATGAGGTACTTTTAGGCTCTCTTCCTGTATCTTGTATGACAGGGTCAGTTTCAGGGTGCTAAGGGGGCTACCGTGCACCCCATCTTGTATTTCATGTAATCTAATCTTTTTTTGGAATAAAAAACCTAATATGTATGTGAAATTGGTTTCACTTCAAGCTAAGTTTAATCCATTTTGTTGAATATAACACCTAATATAATGTGAGATAATGAGTGTAAACAATTTTGTTCTGGTAATGTGTATTAAATCATGAGCGTGTTCTCGGGCTTGCCTCTTGTGAGCTTCCCAAACAGAGAGAGACTGTTAGTTGTGTACTCCTATAGTTTCAGGGAGCAACACTTTTTTCCCAGGCTTCATCAACTGCTTTGTCTTCCACTTGAATGACAAAATGCCATTAACCTTAAAAATACCTAAATCAAAAGTTGAAGACCCCTTGCATGCAATATTGAAACAGTAAGGAAAAGAAAAAACGCAATTCTTGAATTTTCAATTATGTACATATATAAATAAACAGCAATAACACAATTCCAAAAACAACAAAACTTAATTAAAATACGCGTTCATAACGTCAATCGTTCAAGTGCGAACCAGGAAGAAGGCAAGAAACCTCGACTTGAGCGATTTCTTTGGTTTCTTCTTCGAAATTTCAAGAAGCTTTTCTCTAAGTGACAAGTGTTCCTCGGCCAGCCTGTCTCTGGTGATGTTATTCATTTCCAATTCTTTTGCAATCTCTTTACCTCTTTCCTTTTCTGCTTGTAATGCTAGTCTGATCGAATCGCTTTCTTTATCGTAACTTTCCTTTTCACTATCAAGCTCTGCTAGCTTGATTTCAGTGGCAGAGATTCGATCTTCCACCACCATGTTCATGCTATCAGATTTTATTCTATCCATCTCGTTCTTCTCGACTTCAGCTCTTTTAATATTTCTTGCTATTTCCTTGTTGATTCGCTTCATCTCTGAGTTGTGTTTCTTAATATACTTATGAAAACACACTGTGATGAATTCGGTTGCTTTATGAAGATAGCCGATTTTGGCTATGCCATCTTTTGCTTTTTCATTTGCTTCTTTAAAGTTCTCAGCTTTTTCGATGATTTTTGCTTTTCTTGTCTCTTTGACCTTATTGGTCAAATCTTTCACCTTGTCGGCTCGTGCGACGTATTCTTCCAGCACCGCGGTCTGATGAGTCACCTCTTCTTCGAGGGAGAGGATGTAATCTTGGTGCTTTGCCTAGAAGGAGAATTGCGTTTTCAGATACAGTTCATTTGCAGTCTGAGATATTCAAGAAATAGTCGAGATACTTAATGTGACCTCCCAGTATCCACCACACTAGCGTTCAATGGGACATAGGATGTATGATTGTATTGAGAACTATATCAAAACGGTTGTAAGATCTTCCTCTACCTTTTCCATCGTTTTCAATAAGTTCCTCGTGAATTTCTTATTAAATATACCTTTAAGTGGTATAATCCCACACATCAACTTACCCCTCCCATTAGTAAACTACTCTACTGCTTCTGTTAACATTTCAGTGTACCCGATACTAAATCAGATCTGAAAAACTAACCTCAAAATATTTAAATTCATCTCTTCTCGCATCTTCATTCACAGCGATGCGTTCATTGGTAGAAATAGCGCTTTCCAAATTGGAAATCTCCCTGAAAGAATGTTAAAGAAAGAATTCAGTTACATATTTATAAAAAGGGAGCTTATTGGTTACATTCTAATATTTTATCTTACTTTCGCTTCCTCTCAACATTTGATATTTGAATCACTCTCACTGGAAGTGCAACATGTTTTAGGTTCTCAAATACTCCATTAAAATCAAAGTAGTCAAGGTAAAGTGGAACTAAGAAAAAAGGAGAGTACTAAAGCCTGAGGAAGTGTTTGAACCACATGATGTTTCACTTCTGTTTTGGTTCTTGATCGACGGTGAGTTGTGGGCCTCTTAGCCTCACTTTGGTACCATGACTGTGATTTTTGATGAAATCGCGTTTACAGATAAAGATTCAACTTAACCAGTCAAACAGCATTCCCTCCAAGCAATAACTAGGAATGAAATTAAGTACAATTAACTTTAGAGATTAATATAGAAAACAATAATCAAAGCAGAGCAAAAAAAACCAAATGAACAGCCTTACTCGAGGAGGTCTTGATTGACCTTTAAGATCTGGTCAATTCTTTCTTCGCTGTCTCTGCTATCGACAGGTTGAAACTGGTCTGAAAGATTTCCGAACCAATTTGAGTAATCCATATTCGAATATTGAGTTATCGATGAGATAAAACGTAAATATAATTCGCAATTCGTATAAACTAACTTTAATGCAGTCAGAATCAAACAATTTTGATTCCGAATGCGACGTCGATTGTTTTATTCCCATCACTCTCGATTATGATTGTGACGTAATTTGTTAATTGATTAAAATGCGACGTCTCGATGAAAATTGCTAGCCTCGCTTTGTGAGTTTAGATGGAGGCAATAACAGGCAAATAGCCCAGCTTGGATGCGTATGTTTTGTTTTACTGTTTAGATTATGAATTGTTTATTAGTTTTTGCTTCTAGTATGTTCTAAATAACAATCAATCTTGCATCACTTATGTTTTGAAGGCAGGTTGTAGATCCAGATACACATGCTACATGCTAGGCAATACGTGAATTTCTAACCATAGCTCCAACACTGTACTGTAGACATAAAGATTAGATGAACAGACTTTGGAGCACACAACACACACAAACAAGATTTTATCCCGCAGTTTTCCCCGCTAGCAGGGGCTGACCGGTCCATGAATTCGTCTTCTCCAAATTTCCGTATCCATTGCTATCCCCTTCTCCACTCCCATCAACCTCGTATCATACTCAACCACATCCTTCCATCGCCTTGTTCTTCCCTCCGTTACACCCCTGCCATTTTCATAGTTAATACACTCTACCCACTTCTGTAACCTCGCCTTTTCTCAATACATACCCAAATTACCTTCAACGCTGTGTCCCTGACCAGTCTTCTATCAACCCTACACCCACCCTTTTTGCAACTTCCCAGCTACTTAACCTGTCCCTCAATGTAACACCACACATCATCCTAAGCATCTTTATAGGTGTAGGAATCAGGGGGACTTAGGCATCATTTTTCGAGCCCGTACGCCGGTGAGCATTTTCCTCTCTGTAGAAACAAGTTTGGCTATGGAGGCTGGCCACGGGGGAATAATCCTATGTGATTGATTTGAAACTATTGAAAATCCACATAAAAGAAGAATTGAGCTCAGTTGCTCAACTTTACCCATTTAGAGGAAACAATAGCAAGACAAAGTTTGTGCACGCTGAATATAAGTTAAACAGAGTCTGTGTTCTGGTTTTCCCTAAGACGGTGTGCGGTATGCAAATGTAGAGCGTAATTTATATTGTGGAGAAGAGAGTTAAGAGACTAAACTCTGTATCTCTAAACGTCTATCAAGTGGTTATCTACTCTGAGGTAGAGGAATAAACAACTGCAGGCTAGATCTACTGATACCTGCTTCTCAATTGGTAAGGAATACCTTTTCTCTACTCTGGCGGGCGTTATTGGTGTAGCTCGCAACAACCAATGATATGACCTTCATCGAGCTAATCGGATAATAAAAGCCTTCTTTGCATTCATATCAAGACAAGGGCAAGAGACTCTTAGTTCCGAATGACGATAGGAGAATTTTGAACCAGCCTTTGAAGGTCACTTTATTCATAAACGGACCATCCACGACCAAACTTAGCTTCTGTTACAGATGGCAAATCTAGTAACCTGGACGTAGGGAACCGGAAGGGACGATTGAGGAAAATCCATCGAAGACGATTTGAATGTGAAAATTAAGTCACACACCCAAGCACCATAAATCAAGTAGCATACCCAAACAGTAGCAGTAGGACTCTCTACTTGAACTTTGGAGAGTGGTGGCAACCTTTGTTTATTTACAGGGTTTCGGTGCCGTGATCCGGAAAAGTAATCCAGCCTCGATTTCAAGAAATCGTGACGTTTAGTTTGAAGTAATTTTGAACCTTGGACTTTAAACTTAGCAGCGTGAGAAAGAAGAGAAGACAAATTTCTGCACGCAAAAAGATGTTGCGATCAAACTGCCTAAGAATTCTCAATAGATCAACTGCAAAGGGCAAGAGCCTATCTCTCTGCTCTGATTTGCTTTATCGAAACGGCAGGTAGGTTATGCCTGCTTTTTCACAGTAGCAGAAAGAATATTGGGCCAACTTTTTTAGCTGGGCGTGAGATAGGCCCTATCATATTGATTTTGTTATTGTTACATAATCAGACTCTTTTTCATGAACTATGGCGATGGCCTAATATATAAACTTGGCCCACTATACAAGGCGACGTATGTACTATGATATATGTAACTGTGAAATAATTTAGAAATGTAACAAAAACATTTGGTCTAGACAGTTGTAGTAGTATCATAAAGCTTGCATTTTAGAAAAATATTTTGATTTCTGTCAACATTCAAAACTGCTGCTGCTCCTATGCTATATTTAAACATAATAGACCCTACTTTCACTATTGATAGAACAGAGGATTCAACAATTTCTTATTGTAATTTTTGTCAATATACGGCCGGTCTTTTGCATGATTCTTCTTTCTGCATATTAAAATCAAAACAAAATTGAGAATGATCTGAACTTACCTCTATAGTTGATGAACTCATCCTTTGCCTTCATTTTGTCTGAAACTTTCAAGAAAACACAAAGAGCCCTAACAAGCACCAAGAATATTTTGAAAAACTGCCACCTAGGCCTAGGGATTGATCCTTCCCCTTTCATGAATAAGTAACGGGTAATTGAATTTCTTTATTACCTTATTACCTTCTGCGCCAAATTTAAACTCTTTTCAAATATTATCAGCTGTTTTTTCTGAAATATTTTGCTGCTTTTAAAAGAGGCATAAATTTTACCTTTGGGATTTTTTAAGTATTTAATGACGGAAGAGTTGGCTATAGTAAGTAATGTTGACTTTTTGAAGGTTTCTGTTGTGAAAAGCTGAAATTCTATCTAAGTCAAAGAGGTCATATTGTCACTGGTTCAAAAAGGGACTCATCTGCTAGAGAGTTAGTAAGTTATGAGAAAAGAGAGAAGCAAACTACAGAAAACAAATATTTGAAAGGAACTGTTTGAAGGTCTTGCAACCATTTCATTGAAGTCCTGTATTAAGTTGAGGATTTTGTTTCTCATGGGCTTACAAACCCAACATTTTCAAAAGTGATAGGCAAATTCAATGATAGAGCAACAAGAGTTTTCACAGGTGGTAAAGTAAAGGACTTAGAGATCAAGAAACAATGTGCCAAGAGGAAACTTGATGGATCAATTAAGTCCACCATGGAAGCACTTTTCAACCCCAGATGGAGAAACAAAATCAAAATCACAGAAAAATATATTTTTGATGGATTGAAAGAAAATACCCACAGCCTCTGTTTTGCTTAGCCTACCTGATGAAAAGGAAGATCAATGCCCTCTTTTACTGCAGGATGTTGCAGAAATGGTTTTAAATGAGAAAGATGGTGAGCCATGTATGAAGCTGTAGTTAACCACCTTTTGGCAAAAGCAGTCTTGTCTGATACCGAGATAAAGAACCTTGAGAAAGTGATGTGTCACCAACAGGGTGATATTTGGTGTTTGCAGAGAGTTGATAGAACAACAGTGTCATGTCATCTTGAAATATATAAGAGTTGGAGGAAAAATTTACCCACAAAAGTAATAGGTCCATCGCACCGACCTTGTCAAAGATCATTGGCTCATCCAAGAGTCTTAGCAGTGTGTCCTCGAACAAGCGGGGAAATGATCACGAGGATGATGCAGTGCGAATTCTCCTGTTGTAAAACATGGGTAACAACTGCATTTTATGAAGGGTTTTATTGGTAATAAATTTCTAAGAAAGTTAAGAAAGTAGTTTTTGTTAAGAAAAACAAGTATTCCAACTACATTTAGTGGAGATTGTACCAAGACAGACTGTGCATTTGCAAAAAGGTAGCAAGAAAGAAATGAAGTGGGGAAATAATTTCACAGCTGTAATGGCGTCTTTCAATTTGCAGGTCTGCTACTGCCATTCCACTTCTCCTCAAGAAAGATGCTTCCTCTGTGCCCCAAAAGGTTAGACTAAGCTTTGTTTTTATGCTTTTTTCATATTGTTAAAATTGGGGATTGATTTCATCGCAAGTTGAATGTTGAGTTGCTCCACTCTTAAAAAATCTAAGACTCAGATTAAGGTTTCCAAAATATACCTTCAACCTATGTAAATGTTAATCGGTATGTATTATTAGTTTTTTGAGGTAGATCTTTTTTATTTTTTGTGATGAAAATTGGATGATGCACACTTTGAAAACTAATGCATGATTTTTTCCACCTTTTTTTTGATTCATCTAGGAAGTAAAATCCTTTGCAATGGGGATCTTCAAAGGAGCTGCTGATGTACACAGTGTTTTTCCATTCCCAAACGGTAAGTGGTCAATTCTTAGATCAAACACATTTTGTGCCATCAGATAAAAGATATCCTTCTATTTTATTTCTTTATTATTCTAAATTTTGCAGCCCTCTGTTATCAGAAGATTTTTAGAGAAAAATCTCAGTCAGTAGGAGACAATATATCATTTTGTACAATTTAAGGTGATGTTTGACAGACTAGCAGAGAAAAAGCTTCAAGGGACCTTATTTCAAGATGGCACCCGGTAGAATACGCTACATCATTAAAGCAGTTAATGAGGTCTTAGCATGTCTACTGCTCCCATTTTAGCAACAGAAGTTCATACTTAAAAAAGAATCTCCAAAACTAAGTCTGAACGTGGTTTAGAACCCATCACGTTCAGAATCTCTTGCCCCCAAGCTGCTCGTTGACAGATGGTTTTAACACTTCTTTTGACTGATACTGCAAATTGAAAGTGTATGGATGTTGCTACATGCATCTATAACTCAGGCTGTTGCTTACTTTTATCAACAATTCAGCAGATTTTCCATAGAATAAAATTGTAATAGCCTCTTCTCTAAAGTAATATGCTTTTCTTTTTAGCACTCTCAGAGGAACAATCAGACTTTGTCCAATCACTGGTAGACCCTGTTGATAAATTCTTTCAGGTAAATTCGCACATTTTTCCATATTAAATTTCATGTTTGTAGCTTCTAAAAGATTTTTTATCAGGCTCTTGCAGCCATTTGACGTTATTGGAATTGTAAATACAGAAAAACTATTTTTTGATCAATTATATTCATCTGTTTGTTTAGGAGGCAAATGACCCATGGAAAAATGATGAAATTGAAAAAGTCGCAGATGATACAATGCAAGGCTTGAAAGATCTTGGTGCTTTTGGTCTTCAGGTAAAATCCTTTTATATAGATAGATATAATCACTATATGCTCTCCTCTTTAAATGCTATCAATGGATAGAGATAAAATGCTAATATTTTTGTTACTATTTGTGTTATCAATTTATTTCTAGAAATTTGTGGTTGTTAAGTTTGGAAAATTTGATTTCAGGTTCCTCAAGAATTGGATGGTGTTGGTCTTTCAAACACGCAGGTATAGCTTCTATCTACAGCAAGTAATTAATTGCTCAAAATAAGATTGTACCCCTATACATGCAGTTTAATGTCTTAAAGATAGGAGTATGGATTAACAAAAGAATTATAGTTAAGTGTCAATCATGAAGTACTATATCTCAACTCCTTGTGGTTTGGAAAAGCTAATCTCAACAGGTAGTTATTTTCTTTTATTAGACTGGGGATATAGTTATGCCTTTTTTCCCTTTTAGTATGCAAGATTGGTTGAAATTGTTGGTGGTTATGATCTTGCTGTTGGAATTACACTAGGAGCTCATCAGGTATACTGTTGTTAACTTTCATACAAATACAGCGTAAATTCTTATTTGCTACATGACCCGCAAAGGGTATATTTTAAGGACATATATGGCATATTTTTCACTCTGTTGATTGCATATCAATTTTTGCTAATCCACTATTCTCATACAATTACTTTTGAATTGCACCTTAAGGTCAGAGAAGTTTTAACACCGAAAAATGTATGTCTACTTTCTCAATTTTAGTCAATTGGATTCAAAGGAATCTTGTTATTTGGTAATGACGAACAGAAGAAGAAATACTTGCCAAAGGTCAGTTCTATCATAAGTTTTAAACGGAAAAAAGTTATTTTGATACTTTTAACTTCAGGATTTTGATCATTTATCAGAGACTGATTTTCAATATTCCCTTTTTCTAGCTTGCAACTGGTGAACTTATGGCTGCATTTTGTTTGACAGAGCCTTCAAGTGGCTCCGACGCAGCGGTAAGAAAGTACATTTATCAATTGCAACTAGTTATTTAGTGGGGATAGTTAATAGGCAAAAATGCTTGATTATTTTTTTAAAATTTATTGGTTTTTGTGCCAAGTACAAAGAGCCTCATGGTAAATGGGAACCTGACTAATCAAGAAATGTGACGCTTGTTTTTTCTCTTAATTGTCTTTTTTTTTAAATTAAATAGAGCTAGCTTATTCTCTCCTCACTTTCATGTGACCAGTAAAAAGTTTGAACAAATGTTGAGTGATCTAACCACTTTGCAATTCCTACTGCAAGTAATATAGGTGTAAAACAAGCTTTTTATATAACAAATGTCCAGTCCTGACAGACTAGGATGTCAGAAGAGTGTTTGCTCTCCTGCCTTCTTTAGTATTGGTTGCCAGTCACTATGTTCTTTATCATTTTGAGTGATGCTTTTGTTTTTAGTCTATCAGAACAACTGCTAAACTGAGTGAAGATGGTTCACACTGGATCCTGAATGGTGGAAAGCTTTGGTATGTATACCACCACTACTGTCAAATATAACCTGGAATTAAAGCTTGGATTTTGCATTAGATTTGCATGAAAAAATGTGTAAAGCAGGACTTAGACGTAACAGATGTGCAACAAGGAATTATGAGGCAAGAAATAGGAGACAGCAAAAGACGTCTGACTCGTAAAGCAGTGTTATTCAAAAGAGGTAGTGGCCTAACCATACAGTAAAAAATACAACTCTTAAAGAGGACACCTCTTAAAAAGACTAATGAAAGTGGACTAATTGAACAGAGAATAGATACAACTCTACAACATGAATATAGAGATTTAGCTGAGGGGCAGATAACATATGATTTTCATTCCCCGTTTTAGAAGAGATAAGTTCTAGCACATTTCCTTGTCAACATGAATATGAAATCAATAGTTTCCAAGGTAATCTAATGAATAATAGGTGCTATCTATTAAGGCCTTTGACAATTATCTTGTTTTCTTTGATTGGTACAAGACCATTCGTAAGAAAATTTGACCAATTAGGAAATAAGACTACAAACGTTTTTCATTAGAAACAGATTAAATATGAAACCAAAAGAATGATTATACCAGGGGCAATTTAAGATTGGCTCACAAGGGAAGTTGGTATAGTGTAGAAGCATCACATTGTTCAAGTGAATTAACAAAAATATAATCAAAATAGTCATAGTAGAAAACAAACCTCTCTATTTAAACGAAGAAAGTCCACAACACTAGGCTTTATGCCAGATCCTTTTTGATACTTGCGGCAAAGTAAGTAAAATATAGCAAGACAGGACCAAAACCAAAGACCAAAACTGCGAGAACGCCATTTGTGGTTACTTGCCATCCTAGTTTATCACATCTGGCACTGATTCTCAGACAACACTATCACATACTACAGGACTCAGACAGCTGTAAGGAAGCTTTCCCCAAACCACCGATGCTCTACAACGGCAGACCCGGAAGCCTTAAAGTACCAGTCAAGCTTAAAGTACCTTGTACGAGCCAAGCTAAAACGTAGCTCTACGGGTGCTCTTAGAGGTATAATACGAAACTGTGGCAAAAACTGCATCACTTGCGCACACATACATGACGGGGCTACAACAGTTACTTTCACGAATACAGGTAATACCTATGACATTCGACAGCAACTGGACTGCAACTCTAACAATGTTATATACACTGTATCAAGTGCATAACGGATGGAAACAATAACTGCCAATACAATGGACAAAATGGTAGACGAGTATGTGACAGGTACTTACAGATTATACCCATACACAAACTGCACACCTGACAAGAGAATGTTAGACGAGCCAAAGAACAGCATTTCATTGACTTGGCCAACACTCTGACACCCAACAGACTTAACAGAACGACTGACCGATAATCTTAATCTATACATCTAACCTTGCCTCATTATTTAAGTTATATTTTTATATCACTATTTACAGCTATATTTTACAACTCTGTTTTCCAATACATTTATTTTCATTATCATTATTTTCATTTTCATGATTGTTACTATATAATCGTTGCTACCGTTCCAACCTCTGCATAGCTGCACCATTATAACGTACTAACCAACCATATCACTGTAAAAACTTTTCAAATTTTGTATATAGCTCCGTATTTGTTCGTTAGTAAATTTAGTCCTGAAGAAGCCCTGTATGCCAGGGCGATTTATTGACAACATTTTATATATATATAATATATAATAAATTTACGTTATTTCTGTTTGTGTCGTCTTGAGCTGTTCCTGTCTCGCTATAAACCTCTCTATGTCTATATTGAATAGGATCAATGGATTGAAACGCTGACCTTGCTCTGCTGGTGCTATGAAAACAGTTGCCACTGCAGTTTTCGGCCAATATGGGTTGAGGAGTCTGAGTTTTGAAGATGTGGGATTTTAGTCTCAATACTGGACAGTTTTTCATGGTTTTGAAAATGTAATTATTTTTCAGGATCAGCAACGGTGGGATGGCTGACGTTTTCACTGTTTTTGCTCAGGTTTGTATATTTGTTTACCTTTCCTTACCTGACCACACTATTACTTCCGTAAAGATAGTATTGACTGATGGAATCTTCTTGGCAAGCTGGTCAAGTTTGATCATTTTTAGATATGGATTTGTGGTCTTAGACTAATATGAAATAGTAGAAAACCTTTTTAAAATCCTAACAGTGTGAAATTAAGAACTTATTCAGGCTTTCTGAGAAAACATTAGTTATTTTATATTAGTTTTCCCTTCAATGTTTTTCATGTTTTGAACACTGGGTTGTTTTTAGACACCTGTCACGGATGAAGAAACAGGCAAAACCAAAAACAAAGTCACAGCTTTTATTGTTGAGAGAGGATTCGGTGGAGTTACAAGGTAGGCTTTGTGTTGAATTTATTTGAATAATGCACAATCAGGATTGGGAATTGACTAAGGTACTAGTGTAGGTGTGGTGACACATGCCTGTGAACCAGGTGTTAGAGATTCTGGACAACCAGGCTTCTAACCTGCCATGCATGAAACTTAAAATCGGTTGGTGCAGTGGGCAGAAGTTTTTTGATATCATTGATAAAAAGATGAATCATATGAAAAAATTAAAATCCTAGATTAAAGTTATGAATTAAAATCAATAGACATTTCCCGAATTAGGTTTGGAAAAGAGGCCATCATTGAATTCCCATTACGCGTGGAGGATTCAATGAAACAAACTTCATTCAAGTGAAACTGAATGCAATTCTCTTGGTATGGAATGTTTGTGGGAATTCTTATTGCAAATAATCGTGGCTAAGCTGGATTTACTTCAGTTTCTATACAAATGCAGCGAATTCGGAAAGGTTAATTCTCCAGTTTGAGATACTTAATAAGCATATACAGTATGTAAAGTTACAAGAAATTTTTTTTGATATGCTTTATGAAGTCTGTTGGCAAAAAGGATTATGAACATTTGCTCAAATTAGGGCTATTTCAAATTTAAGGCTAGATTTTCTTTTCATTTTCAGTGGTCCTCCTGAGAAGAAAATGGGAATCAAAGCATCAAATACTGCAGAGGTTGGATTTGTCTTACTCTACTACATTTCTTTTTTCACTTGGTTTGGAGCAGGGTATTAAATAGTCAGGTTATTGCAGACCTGTATTTGCAGCAGGAAATGGAAATTGAGTTTATTATGTCAATTAAAGCCTATTGCAACGAATTCAACTAATATACCACTCATTGCAAAAAAAGAAACATGGTCAGCAAGTCCCACCATGAATTTACAATTACTTAGGAAATTGAATTCAAACGAAAAGGAAAAATCTCTAAGACGAACAAAAGCCTGACCACTATGCAGAAAAGAGGCCTTCTGGCAAAGTGGCCTACTAGCAGCCTATCCAACACTTTAGATCAGATAGGCAATCAATCAGGCCACTGCGCAAACAGCCTCTTTTACTAGAAACTTTTGGAAATTTCAATATATTGGATATTGTTTTCTATTATTATCTATGATTAGGTCTTTTAGGATCTAGAGTCAATATGGAAAGTGATTAATTTTCTAAAGAATAACCCTTCGTAAAAAGACCCAAGACCGCCACTTGAATATTGATGATACTCTTTTTAGTATCCTTCAATCTTATTGTAATTCTTTTGTGTTTTGTTGATGACACGTCAATCCCTTTCTCACCCAACAGGTTAGTTTTGATGAAGTGAAAGTTCCACTGGAAAATGTGCTGGATGGTGAGTAACAAATGTCTTATTCATTTGTGTTATCCAATTTTCCCGCATTATCTTTTTTTTCAGTGTGTCAAAGCCAAGACACCCAGAATCTCTATTGATGTTCCAAAATGGCTGCCAGAAATTTTGGAAGACCTTGGTAAAATTTTAATGGGTTTATAGCAATCTGCCTCTAGAAATAAGGTTTGAAAAACATTTCTCAGTAATAATGATGCAACATTTATGGCTGATTTATTCTCAATTTGTCAGGTGTTGGAAATGGTTTCAAAGTCGCAATGAACATTCTGAATAACGGACGATTCGGTATGGCAGCTGCTCTATCTGGCACCATGAAAAGTTTGATCACGCAGGCTGTAAGCATATGTTTTTATTTTGCATTTACTTGCTTGCTCTTAGAATTTTCCTTGATTATCATTGAGGCGATACAAGGAGGTAAACAGCTAAAATTTTCTTCTCAAAAAGCTCTTCTAAGGTTCGCTCAGTGTTCACACCACTCTATCCAACCTTTGCATTAATAGGGAAGAAACCACATTTCTCATTGCCGAATTATAGAAGATGGATCTCTCCCGAAACGTTGCCCTACTAAATATCAAAGGCTTGTTGTGATAAGTGGTTACTATCATGTCAAATATTGTGTCAGAAACAGCCTTGATGAGACCAAATTTATTTACTTAATATTTTCTTGTTATGACTGCCATAAGCAAGATTAATCTGGTTTAAAAGATCTATGTAATGCCTTCTTTATTCCATCAAATCCATAAAAACAACAAAAGTAAAAATTGTGTATTTGTGCCAATCAAAGAGGGACAAGACTGCAAAGACTAGAGAATAGTTTATGGTCGCTGGGGTCATTTCTCATCCCGTCTCTTGGATTTTCTTGCACTGACAATGCCATATGAGTAATTCTAACCTAACCTTTCATATTGATTCTGATGATGTTTATGAAAATGGATTCAATGATCATTCAGGATGAGACAGTTGATGATTTTTGATTTTCACAGGCTGATCATGCTGCCAACAGAGTTCAATTTGGCAAGAAAATCAGTGAGTTTGGCGTTATTCAGGAAAAAATTGCAAGAATGGCAATGAATCAGTATGTGACTGAGGTAATTATTCATAACATTGTTGTTTCCATTGTTCATTGTTAGATTTATTCAGCTGTGGTACCATTAACCTCATTAATTCACGCTTTTGCCATCCTTATGTGTATTGAATAGGTCATATGACGACAGTGGTACATTGCACTGATCTCAAAATCAAGACTGGATTGAGCATTTGTCGCTCTGAAATGAAGTCATTGGCAGCCATTTTGGAAGTTGCAATTCAATTAATTGAACTTCCATTGGGGCATACTTTTTTCCATGATGATGGTTTGAATGTTGTAAGTGATCAGCATGAGACTGAATAATCGTGCAGCTATTGTTAACAAAGAATCAAGTAAACATAATTTCTTTGGCAGCCATATGGGGGGCCCAGGGCAGGCCAAGCAATTGGCTTAAAGCATTTGTCGCGGTAACATCAAAATACTTGATTCAGTCTTAATTTTGAGATCAGTGGTACAATGATCCTAATGAATTAAGGCTTTTACCGTCCTTATATGTGCGTTACGCATAGTTGAAGTCTGAGTTGATCAACTGTTTAAAGTAGATAGCCCTTGAACTATAGTTGATGTTATGTTCATAACGTTGTATGCATTTAACACATTTCAATGATTGTTTTAGTCAATGGCATACATGGTCAGTGCAAATATGGATATGGGAATCAAAGACTTTCAAATTGAAGCTGCCATCAGCAAAATATACGCCTCTGTAAGTAAAATTTCCTGATTCATCATGATAATGGCTCCAAATTACTGAGCTCATTGGAAAATGTATAATTGCTTTTAAAACAAAGCAAAATTCTTTTGATGATTTATTAAGAAACCCTTTGGGACAATTTTAATTGAAAACTCTTGGGAACTGTTTTGGAAAACATCATTACTTATTGGGAATAAATCTCAAATAAATACGAATAAGTTTAGGAAGGAAAAGCATGTTCTTTGGAGATGTATAATATGATTCAAATGTTTCACAATCAAGCATTTCTCGAATCTCAAATGTACCTTCTTGATGATTTGAAATAGCGTGATTAACACAGCCCTCTTTGAAGCTAATACAAACTTCAATTTTAGAAACAGAAATAGCTCTTTTCTGCTGATCTTGCGTTACTGGACTTGAGATGATGTTAATGGCATCTTATTTGATTTCTTTTTCCTGATACTTGGATTACAATATATCATTATTATTGTTCATTGTAGGAGGCTGCTTGGGAATGCGCAGATGAGGCTATTCAGGTATGGAGCTAAAATCATTCCTCGAGATTAAACAGTTCAAAGCTCTATTGAAGCCACCCTCTATTTTAGCCTTCACACGTTTCTATAAATGCAGGAATGGGAAAATAAACCCCCAGTTTATTGTAATTCTGGCGAGCATTGTTGGCGTAGGCTGTAGTATGTCATTCTCTTTATAGTGATGCATTGATAATAATAAATGAATTGTAAAAATGAGCACTTCTTTTAAGTTGGCTTCCTGACATTTACATGATTTTTCTTATTTAGATTCTTGGCGGAATGGGATACATGAAGGTATTTAATGGCATTCCTATTTGATATTGTAAACTTCTAGCTTGATCAAGTTGATGCACATTGTTGTTCAAGAATGTTTGATTAGCAATCACTTTGCATCGTTTTATGTGTCTTGTAATCCTTATATATCGTTGCAAGTATAAGAGCACTTCTCAAAAGCTTTACATGTTGTCTTCATGCTATGTTATGCCATGTCATGCCAAGTACCCAAATGGTTTGAGATGAGCTGAGGATGGGGGGTAGTGTGTATTTTTTGTAGACAAGGACGTTCTGCATGATCAGGTTGGAATTTAAGATATTTGAATAAAATTGGGAACAATTTATGAGATTTTACTTATGTTGCTTTGGAACCAGGTTTTAGTCTTGAAAATATCAATTCAGTATTTACTTGCTTGATTTCTTTTCCAAACAAATAAAATGCTATGTAGTTCATGAGTCTTTCATCGGCACAGATTTCAATATAACCAGAAAAATCGGAAGCATAGTGAAGCAAAAACATGGATGCATAAGCTTCGTTAGTTTTTTGTCTCGTTCTCTTTCTGACTTATATTGTTCTATTGAGTGTCAGACGAAAAGCTTAAAAATCTATGCTTTCCCTTCACCATGCTTCCAATTTTTGTCGCTATTTTTCCCGAGTGTCTTATATTTGTTAATGGATATTGTGATAGATCTAGGAAAGAGTTTATCGCAGGAAATTTAGGGGAACTTTGTGAATGTTAACTTCCACGCCATGGTGACTGTGGCTTTTTACAAAGAGCATCCTCAATTCAATACTCGGAGGAGACTCGTATCCTCCTAAGCTAGTATTTATCAAATCATATTTCATGTTGGAATTGTCTCTTATAATTTTTTTTGAATGCTTTCTTTTAGGATTGCGGAGCTGAACGTGTAATGCGAGATTTGAGGATCTTCAGAATCTTTGAAGGCACAAATGACATCCTTCGTTTGTTTGTCTCTCTCACTGGCCTACAGGTTAGTATTTAACCAGATCTAGCCTTTATATTGCTTTAAGGAACCAGAGAGTTTCCTTGTTGCAATCGGCTAGGCTAATTCGAGATAATTTCGCCTTCATCTATGCCGTTGCAAAATAGTTTCAGAAGTCAAAATTTCAAAATCGGTGCAAATTATTTCATTACAATGATACAAATGTTTCAAAATCCTTGCATAGATTTAGTACATGATTTTAGTTTCAAACTTCCCAATCCCATTTTTAGAATGCTGGAAAAAATCTGCGAGAATTACAGAAAAAATTACAAAATCCTCTTGGAAATTTCAATTTGATAATCGAAGAAGGAGTTAAAAGATCAAAAAGGTATCGTGTAATTTTTTTTATTTCGGAAATTCGAGTCATAGTTGTCATGCTCATTTGAGATAGTTTGTCATGTTCTTATTTTAATTTTGATCACAGTTTTCAACACCGTGCATGAATCTAAAAGGTTGACTGTAGAAACCATGGAAAGTGGAAGTTTTTCTCGTCTCTTCAGCCTCTCGCCTGGTTAAGGCATATGATTTAGACAATAATACTATGAATTAAAACAGTTTAGTACTGAAAATAGTGTTGATTAAATTTTCACGACGTTTCGAGATTATGCACCCGTTATCAAAGAGACGGGTATATTTGACTTTATAACAGGTATAATCTCGAAACGTCGTTTTCTCGGTACTAAACTGTTTCATTTCATCTAACTATCATCTATCTACAAAGTACCACACACAGCAAACAATGTTTATATGATTTAGACGTTTGCAATGTAGATAATAAATGTAATTGCTTTAATGCTTTAAAAGGAGCAACATTTTTTGTTTTGTGTGATATTTTTAAGTCTCGTTTGAATGAAATAAAATTTTTGCTGTGGTTGGTTTTTAGGTTAGCTGGCTTAACCTCTGGACCAGAATTCGCTACTTTCGTTCACCCTTCTCTTGCAGAATGTTCACAGTGGGTATGTAACTTTTACATCTGGTGAGACTGATTAATATGGAATCGAATCTCTTAGTTTATCTTAGACCAAAGGTATGGAAATTGCCCCGGGACGAAATAAAATTGGCACCATTAGCCATATTACAATGCCAACGAAAACATGATTTTTCGAAAATATGTGCGGCTGCCCTTTCTGTCATAAAATTATCTGTCATGGGATGGGCCTGACTTGATGTAACAACTTGTTGTGTTACTTTATGTTGGTTTCAATTATTCACCCGTAAGATTTAAATACTAACATCAAATGACTATAAATCCATAACCACCATTTACAGTAAGATGACAGAAAAGTAAAATATAAAAACGCAACTGTTAAAAGCTTCAAAATTCCTCGGAAAAAGTCTATTTCCTGCTTCATTCTTGCAGACATCAAAATCGATTGGCCTATTCGGAGCTACTTCAGAGGCGCTGTTAATCAAATACGGAAAACGTATTGTCGGTAAGCCATGAATTTCATATCTCTGCATTTTCACGAATAATCTGAGAATGACTATCATAATCATGAATGATCATAATCCTTTTTGTAAATACTTTTTATTGTCTGGTCGTATTTATTGCTTAGAACATACTCAGCCAAAGCAATGGTTGTGAGAAACCTCAAAGCATGATTCTAAGAGTTAAGAGTGAAAATAGATGAGTGCAATGTATAATATGTTACGTTGCATGGAAACTTGTGTGAAAGTGCTATGGTAGTCTAAGGTTAGTGCATTCATCTCAATCCGTAGATATTACAGAAGATAGGACGCTTGCTATCTCCGTAGGGTATTGGTTTATGCACAAAGCACAAAGAGCCCGCTGAGAAGGTAGAATAATAAAGAAATGAGACCTCGATCCTCCTTTTCGATGTGATCATCCCCAATTTCTGCTTCATTTACCTTCTTGCCTGGAATTACAGAGAGCTTGCAAAATTTCTCCTCGCACATTGTGACAGATCTAAAGACGATCTCAAACTTACGGACCTTGGGACAAATGTTGGGTGATCTGAGGAATCAACTTTGAATAATTGTAAAATGATCGATCCAAATTGAGTTCATAGTTAAATCGAAGGAAATGACAATTTTAATTGATACAAATGTCGTATTTGTTTACAGACGAACAAATGCTATGCTACAGATTGGCTGATGCTGCCATTGATATCTATGCAATGATTTGTGTTACGTCCAGGTATGGAAACTTTGTTTTATTTTTATCGACGATGGTCTGCCAATATATCTTGTTATATTGTTGTGATTTGACTTTGGTATATGCATGTTGACTACAAGGAATAAATCTTATCATATCTCTACAACAGTTGCATGATGAAGCTAATGAATCGTACTACCAGTACTGTATCTAATATGTATTAGGTGATTCTATAAAATGTACTTTAATTGCTGAATTTTGATGGCCCAGAAAAATCTCAAATCGGAAAAAGGACATGCTTAAATGCATAACTTCAAAATCATTCAATTCTCTTTGTAAAAAAGCTTATTTAAATGACTAAAACTCGGCATATTCATTTATTGTAACGAAACTTTACCTTAAACGAGTTACAATCAGAAAGATCAATATATAGAAAAAGCTAAACTCTAGAGGCTAATCCTTTTTCACACTGGATTACGATTTTTCATTCATTTCTCTGAAGTAAATGTTATGCACTTGCTTACTTTTGTTGTCTTGCGTCCCTAAATTTGTGCCATAGAAAACAATAAGCTGCGAAAATAGCATTATAATCACTTTAGTCATCTGAAACTTTCATGGTTAGAAGCATGAACTACTGTTATATTGTTATTAGGCAGAATAAACACATTGAAAACAGACATATCCTCTGTTACGCTGAGTTTAGTGCCTACGCATTCGTCAGACAGACTATACCAATCGCATATTCTGTACCAGTTGTATATTCTATACTAAAAGTTGTATAGTCTGTACCAATCGTATATTTTGATTGGTATAGTTGGTCTGATGAGTAAGCACGAAACCTGGAGTAACTGATGGACATGTCTGTTTTTAATGTCTTAATTCTTCTTTATAATTCCTCTATACTCAAGTATATTGAGCACTTTATCCAGGATAGGCAATTCCTACCCAAGTTAGATATATTGTTGTGATTGTTTATTTTAATTCTAGGGCTTCACGTTCACTCGAAAGGAATATCGAATCTGCCGAGCATGAATCGAAATTGTGCACAGTTTTCTGCTCTGAGGTAGCTTCATGTAATTCTTTTGCTATATTGTAGATATTCAATGTTATTATTTTTATCAATTTTTAGTTATCTTGTTTGTGGGAAGTCAGTTGTGAAGAATAAATAGGCACACTTAGAAAATATATCAAAGTCTTGTTTGGAGGAGGATGTCATCCTAAAGGCATGGATACATACAGTTATATTTCTGTTTTTTGTCGCTTTTTCTGCCTTTTTTCTGATTTGTTTTTTGGTTGTTTTAGGCTGCCGAACGAGTCAATGCGAATCTTCGATCTTTATCCGATCAAGTACGAATCAAAAATGACAAGAAAAAGAAAGAAATTGCTGATGATGTCATCAAGAATTTCCGCACCATCCCCCAACATCCAATCGGCTTTTAATGAGCCTTTCAATAATGATAACAAGGTAAACAGATCATTTTTCTGATTGTTCATGTTGATTTTAAGTTTCAGAGCTTAAAGATCTTGATGGAAATTTTTTTTAGAATATCTGCTTTCAGGGAGTAAAAAGCACCAGACCTTCTGACTGCTGGTCAACAGGAAATTTCTTGATTTGAAATTCCTGCAGGAAATGTTTTAAAATTGCTTAATTTTTCAAAGCAACGAATGAGCAAAACATATTCTGTATTTGTATTTAGGAATGTTATTGTTTATTAGCCATTGGCATTCAGGTGATATTTCGGTCGCAGGAAGAAAAATTGTTTTATACCTTGTCTGCTATTTGTAAAAATAGTTATTAAAGAAATGAAGAACGTTTTTGATCGAGCTGTTGGACAAAAGACTTAACGATGCGGTGTTGACTTCTGTTCATGCTACTAATTTTATCTTCTTCAAACTTTACTATGCAGCCACTATTGGTTACTGCTCAAATCTTCATAAATCACTAAGAGCTGTCTAAATTATTTTTGATTTTTGAGGCCATTCGGTACGTAGCGTAGACCTGACATCATAACGGCTTTGCCATTTTGATAACGGAAACTCGCTTGAAACGTCTATGTAAACATTTTATGAATTAGAGTAATTCGGGGCGAAAACGGACCAGGGGGTAAAATGGGTTATTCTTCATAAAATGTTGCAGAACACAGCCCCATGAAGAAAGACTATCACGCATCCATTCGACTGCGAAACAAAAAAAACAACAACTCTGTTTTGCTTCCCCAGGTAGTTCTGAAGCATTTTATACAGAATGACCCATTTTACCCCTAACTGGTTTTGCCCCAAATTACTCTACATGGTACTACTTAAGTCCTGGGTATGACGTTAAACTGAATCCGGTTGTGGAGTTTCGACGTGGGCGAATGAGGTTACCCTTAGCCACAACTACCTCCAGGTCACCCTTGGGCAAGGTGTAGTACCTGTTAGCCTTGGGTAGGTGGAGCTCATAAGCCTTGGATGGCAGTCCACCTAGGAGAAGGGAAACTCTGATTCCAAACCCGGAGCTGGAGCCCCGTTAAGCGGTCTCAAGTAGATATAATCCTGGTTTCCGGTAGTTCCTGCAGCCACTCCGGCAGCTGGTCGTCTCGGATCTTTCCTTGCCACCTGCACCACGCCTGGATGGCCGAGAGAGTGTGGTTGTTCTCCACAAGTTCAGCTGCACTTTAAATCAATCCCACGTGACAGCTTAACGTCATCTTCTAGACGAAGGACAGCGATTATTATTATCATACAATTTGTTCATTTATTCGCCTTACTTAATGATTAACAGTGCAACACGCATGAAATAATTTTCACATGACATCATTGTTTAAAAAAAATTGTATTGTAAGAAACAAAATTGAAAGTAAATGACAACAATGTACAAAGTTGAACATAATTGAAGATTAACATAAACTTTCTGGTTCTTGGAAATTGGAATATAGCAATAGGTAGGGATTTGCTATATGGAAATTATACTCTTTCGATGATTCTATTAAATCAAAGTTAAATAGCTCATTAGCATTTTCTTGTTAGGGTGAAGGAAAAGTAGAATTGAAAAAAGCTTTTTAATCCTAGTACGTTTGTTAACCTAAAATTTTTCAAGGATTTTGCATCGTGTTTTGAAGTTTCAGAAGATGATATAAGGATATAAGAATAAGGGAGAAGAATAAGGAGATGGGAAAAGGGATTTTTTTGAGGGGGGAGATATATTTGTTATAGCTGATGTTCTAAGTTGTCTGCCGTACTCCAAATGGTATTAGGAACATATAGTTGTTGATATGTATTGCTGTTTACACTTCTCGCGCTGCGTCACTATATATCTTTCTGAATATTTGATATGTTTTTATTTTTAGATTTATTTTGGCAAGAGAGATCGTCTGAGTCTTCAAGTATGCTGAACATTATTGAATGATGTTAAAGCAAATATATTTCAAAACTCTTTTTATTTATTAACAATTGTATAAAAACATACTTAAATCTTCTGTAAGTTTGTTTGATTTTTTATGAGAATGTATAATATTGAATGAAATTTGTTTGCTGAAAATTCACTTTGTCATTAAAGACAGTTCTTGATCAAAAAGGATATGCTTTATTTTCTCTAATGGTGGCCGATTTTCAATGAGGACGCTTTCGATATGTGCTCCCCTCGGCATATCGTAAGGTCAGGTATACAAGGTTATTTCACTAGTCATCAATTTCGAATTTCATTTTGGAAAATTTGCCTCGGAAGGACTTGATACCTTACGATTACATTGCTCGTGCCTACATCCAGCAAATACAATAAACAAAAACAATTGCGTTTAAAATCCTATCATAAACTTTGCCTCTCCATGTGTTTTTCGTTCGTTACCCTAAACTAATCACCCTTCTCTAAAGAGTTAATTTGCATTCACAATGCACTAACTTTTACTGGTGCCTGCGAATGCTTGTAGAAAGTCACGATAGGAAACAGAATTGGAAATTTTGGTCAGCTAGAACACTCCAAGGGCTTTTAATTTGACGTTTTACAAGCTTTTGCAGGCACGTGTAGAAGCTTGTGTTATTGTCAGTGCAATCTTAGACACAATTTTAACGAGCATTGAAATTGAAAAAAAAAATTTCCTAAAAAAGTTCAGATCTGTGAAAGATTCCGTGCTTTCTTTGAGAAAATATTATGTAATACAGCAGAAATGAGCTGATTGTCAAGAGGCTATAACCAGGTCACCGAGGAAGTTTATTTCGGGGAGGTATGAATTGTTTCAAATCAGAATTTGGACTATGATAAGGTAATATGATGCACTTTGAAGAGTCACAACAACACAGAGATAAGAAAAACGCCTTAGTCTTTTTCATAAGTACACCTTGGTGTGGAGGGTAGTGTAGAAAATGTGCCCCCTCAAATAGCACCCATTATTAAGCAAATGGATCATCGGTAGGCAGTAGGACAGTCTATAAAAGTGGCATTTCAATCCAGTTTGTGCCTTGTTATTAATCAATACAAAGTACAAAGGTTACAAGGTAAAATACTATCTTAGCAGATTGCTAACTTAAGACTTTTCTGTACACCCAATTGATTAACTTGAATGATAAACTAAATTTTGGATATCGGTTCAGGGCCAGAACCAGCATCCACAGAGGGCCAGATCCGCATCCACAGAGAGGGGGGCTCAAATGTCTAAGGATAATAGCAAGGGGAAATTTGTATTATGGAGCTACATAATTGAATTGTTCTTCTGCCAAAAAAGGGCGTACATCCCTTACGCCCCCCTTTCCCTCTGATCAAGGCCTGCAGTCGATATACTGTAGCCTGTAACTGAAGGCGGAGTGAAGCAAGTTTCTAGGGGGGCTCTCTCACGAGGGGGGCTCTCTTAACATTAGTTTATCTATTCAGAGAAATTTCACGTAAAATACATGACTGCTTCATTTTTATTATTTTTTTTGAGATCAAAGTTCCTTTTTTATAATTTAGTTATGTAATTTTGTGACCTTGTAATGTATTGTGTGAAATTTATGAATGAAACTGAAACTGAAACTTCTTATAAAAAATTGCGTCGTACATCCCTAAAAAGGAGGCGGTTTGTGGGCAGGTTCATTGAATGAAGCTCAGCCAATCAGAAACCACACAGACCGGAAGTTGCGTAGCGTACGTTCTAATCGGTCCATTGAGAATCTGATCGAACACAAAGAAATTTTGGACTTGGGTGAACACAAATTGAAATCAGCGGTAGAAAATTAAAAATTCATAAACAGGTATCTTAACAAAATCTTTTGAAATGTCCTGCCCGATCAGAATCGAAAATACTGGGAAGAAGTCAACTGACCATCATCCGCTATCACCGCCGTTGTCATCAACACTGTCTGCCAGTTTCGCCGAGAAGTCAGGCCTAATGTCAAAAGACTCGCAAATAGACCGAAGCTGGACTAGGCCCGATTTGCCTTCTAAGTGCACGTGGCATCTCGGTATTGACCCGAAGCAGTCTCCTCACAGCCATGTCGTATATCCAAGGTAATTTTAGAAACAGTTGATCGATGGTATCCATATTTAGACAGTTTATTGTTGCTTGATCATCATTGCAAAGCAGGATATGGCCTATTTTAGCCGTAGGCGTACAGCGTAGGCCCTAAAACTGTACACGTAGCAGAAATCGATAGGCTTTAAAGGCCTCAGTAACTGTTTAGGGCTTCTAGAAGAAATGTCAAGATTAATGTTGTTTGCCATCACTTACTTTAAGACTCAGGTCATCTTATATTTACCTATTTGATCAAGGGAGTCTTAGAGATATTAGGAGAGGAGCCATAAGTTTAGGAAGAATATTACACGCTTTTTTATATAAGGAACAGTTTAGAAGGAACATAGAACTAGAATTTCTTGTCGAATACAAAGAATTCTTTTGTTCTATTGTTTCCTATAAAAATGGAGAACTATAGAAAATTTAAGAAACTTTTAGTTCTAGGCTTTGAGGTAGGTTCCTTGTAGAATAAAAAGCGTGTACAATTGTTTGCAAATCTTAAAATCGAAAATGTACTCCCAATTCCTTCCTTTCTTACACTACAAGGCTACACAACTCAAATAGACTGTAAGCAAGTAGAGGGACTTTATCGATGGATATTGGGCCTGGAAAAGATTTAGTCGGGTCGACGTACTTCTCAGGTCGATTATACACCCCTCATGTCAAATCGGGGAAAATCATTTTAAGTATGTTTTTATACCATTGTTGATAAATAAAAAGATTTTTGGAATATATTTGCTTTAAAAACATCATTCAAATAACTGAGATGATCTCTCTTGCCATAATAAATCTAGAAATAAAAATATATCAAATATTCATAAAGATGTTCATTGACAATAATGAGAAATGTTTATAAACAGCAATAAAAATCAACAACTATATGCTTCATCATATTATTTGGGGCACGGAAGAATATCTTTCCCCCTCGCAAAATTCATTTTTCCCCTCTTCTTATTCTCCCCTCCTTATTCTACTGCCTTTGAAAACTTCAAAAACACAATACATAATATTTGAATAATGTCAGCTAAACAAATCTACCTGACTAAAGATATTTATTCAATTCTCTTTTTCCTTCACTCTTAAAAGAAAATGTAAACAAGCTCTTGAACTTAAATTCAACAGAACAATAAAAAGATTAAATTTTGATAGCTAATCCCTCCCTATTGTTATATTCTAATTTCCAAAAACCAGGAAGTTGAAATTAATCTTTAATTAATGTTCAACTTTGTATAGGTAATGTTGTTAATTACTTAAAAAAAATTGTTTCTTAGAATACACATTTTTTTCATAAGAAAGTACTTTTAAAGAAATTAGTACTTTATTCGTCAAACAGCTAAGAAAGTTCAGTACTGGATTTTGCAAATCTATGAAAGTTTAAAGAATTGATTTTATCAAATTAAGCCAAATAGGGCTATTATGAACAAATTGAGATCGATTAGACTTAGCTAAAAATTAAAAAATATATGTAGAAAGCTCTAGTGATTTATGAAGATTTGAGCAGCAATAAAGCATTGTGGCTGCATAGTAATGTTTGACGGAGACAAAACTAGTAGCATGAATGCAAGTCAATACAGCATCGTTAAGTCTTTTGTCCAAAAACTTGATCAAAAACGTTCTTCATTTCTTTAATAACTAGTTTAAAAAAATAACTTTATTGGAAAGATGATTAAATGTTATTTTGAATAAATATCTGAAAGATGAACAGGGTAACCATGGTAATTAGCAGGGGAGGGCTAGGAGCTGTTAGGAGCTTAAGATAAAAGGTATTTATGCGTATTCATTAGAAGCTGTCTTTAAGGGAAATTTAAGCCCCTCAAATCAGGCTTTACCCTATGACCAATAACTGTGACCTCACATAGTGTGGGAAAAGCTGAGGAAAGAAGAAGAATTAGGCTTTATCCTGGGGCCCTGGCCATTCTCTCAACAGGGCTGTAGGGCAGTCCGCTAAGAATGACAGTTTTTTACTATAGCCCTGGTGTATACATGAGCCGTTTCCTATTTTCTTTGTTAAACTTGGGGATGTGCAAGTGCCACATTATGTGCAGTAGGCCTATATGTGCATTTTTACAGACAGTCTTTTTGCAGGTGGCACTCGGTACACCAGGCATTGTTCATCTCTTTCATGGGGTTTTAAGCTGGTTATGCTCGCCTGGCTGCAATAGCAATGTGATTATAATTCCAGCCTCTTTTGCATTTAATCCAATGATGAAATAAGAGACAGAAACCTTTGTGAAAACAACCACAATCTGCTGATAATCCACTATTCTGATCTGAACGTATTACTTTCAAAATTGCTGGAATATTTGTGGATGGAATGATAATCCTACCAAACACTAACATAATGCCCTAGACCCCCTTTACTGTAAGAGGGATCAGTTGTTAATAACTTCTGCTTTTATTTACGTATGAAGGTTTGAAGACATGAGCCAGAAACACACATGTTCTTGTGACATTTACATATTTAAGACTAACAAATAAACTAATTACATGGGATAAAATAGGCAGATGAGAGAAACCGGAAAGATTTTCCCCTCACTTTTTAAAGCAATACCCGGAAATCAAACTTTGAAAACAGCAAAGTTTGTGACCAGGTTTAACTTAAGGACCTAGAAACTTGTTTTTTTGGGGAAAACCAGATGATCAAAATTACAAATTCTTTAACCCATAAAACTAGAACCCCTTATTTACTGGCAAAAGACCGGCCCAAGAATCAGCCAGGACAAAATATGTTCCCCAACTTCCGACAAATTGATGCCCAGACGGTGTCTAGCCTCCTAAACCCCCTATTGGAGTGCCCCTAGTCATTAAAGTTGCCTTTGAAATTCCAGATTTTTTATGTTTTCTTGAATACTTTTTAATTTTTAACATCATTTTTATGATTAGGAAGAAGGAAAAGATACTTCCAAATATTCTACACCATATTGGTAATACACCACTGGTTAAACTCAACAAAATTGGAAAAATGCATGGACTGAAGTGTGACTTGTGTAAGTTTACTTAATAGTTTTTTTATGGCTTTAAATGGAGCAGTGTGGATTTAAATTTTCTTTAAGTTGGAAATGACCTCTGAAGTCTCCCATTTTTATTGGGAGGGTCAGAATATGGGCCCTATTTTATGTCTGAACAGTGGTGGTTTTCAGTAGGGTCCAAAGGGCATGGCCCAAAGCCCCACGCCTCATATAGGTGGAGAGGCCCCTGCAAAATAAAGAAAAATGCAAAATATTGTATTATAAACATCAAACTCAGTCAAATCATGGTTTTTGGGCCTGGGTTCTGACGTCTCTAAAACTGCCACTGTGCCTGAGGACTAAAAGCAAACTCTTCAGAACCCTAAGAGATGTTGCAAGTCTCTCTTTGCTCTATCAATATTTCCTTAGTAGGTGCTCCGAAGAGCTATGTGCACTATTGCGATCCCTCTACATTTTCAATGCTAACACCCAACTTGCTTCTTATATCTGCCTAACATCTTATTCTTAATGAATTGTATTTGTCTTGCAGTGGTCAAATGTGAGTTCTTCAATGCTGGTGGGTCAGTGAAAGACAGGATAGGCCGTAGAATGGTAGAAGAGGCAGAAAGAGCTGGATTGATAAAGCCAGGCTATACTCTTATTGAACCAACATCAGGCAACACAGGTAAAGATTGTTACTTCTAAGTTCAGGAATTAGCCAAACAGGCTCTAACTAACGCAACCAGTAAGTAATCAGAGTGAGCAGTGATCAATCATTTAAGATTGCCTAATGAATCAATTAAGCTGCTTTTTTCTTTAAAAATTACAACTGTTGATACAGGCCTGGCCAAACCTGTCCACTGCATAAGATTTGCATTAAATGTTGCTTTTCCTTCCATTCAGTACTTTGATAGTTACACGAGTTTAGGACTCTTGATAGATACATCTTTTAAAATCTATACCTTAGACTTGGGCGGATAGGAGACATGTCTTAATAATTGTCTAATTTTCTGTATATTATATAGGTATTGGAATTGCACTTGCTGCTGCTGTGAAAGGTTATAAATGTATCATTGTAATGCCTGAAAAAATGAGTTCAGAAAAGGTAAGCCATTCTGCAAAGCAATGTGATGGTTAAGTTTATGAAAGTTAAATGGAAGGCTAGCTCCATCTCTAACGTTATATCTTTTTACAGCTACTGGTGACATAACTGATTAGTTTATGTTTTATGTGCTAACCTGTAAAAGGCCAAAAGAATCTAGAAAGAAATTCACAGTTCTATAACAGCCACAATAGACCTTCCAAAGAGCACCCATAGTCATACCTTTCAGAATATTTATTTTTCTCATAGGTGAATGTCCTCCGAGCTCTGGGAGCTGAAATTGTACGAACTCCCAATTCAGCAAGGTTTGATGCACCAGGTTAGTGATTCACAATCTCAGTTAAATCAATTCAAGTGTTTCAGCAAAATGTTTAAACAATTCAAGTGTTTGAGGGTGGACTGAGAGGGACGGCTACACAGATTCATTACATCCCTTTTTTACAAAAATGTTATTATGAAAACCTTGAAAAAAAACAGTACGGAAATTTATTGAAATTCATTGAATTCAATGCGGAAAGTTTTTATGCCAATAACCCTTCTATGTTTTTTTACTCATTTATTTGTGTTTTCCGTGCAATAATCCTCCAGTCTGGCTTGATTGAAGTGCAAAAATCTTGGCCGAAAATCTTTGAACACTTGGCCAGATTTTTACAGTTTCCTACCTTTTGCCCCTCCCCCTGTACAATGTTGTTTTTGAAAACATAAATTCAGCTAGTGTTTGGTGGAGTCTCGTAAAGTTCCTTTTGAAAACAATATTGTTTTGAGGGGAAGAGGGGTTTAATTGGAAATAAAATACTGGGAATGCAAGAGAGTCAAAAAAGTAGTTATTTGTTAAGAAAAAAGAGTGCTCTAACTACTTTTGGCAGAGATTGTAGCTACAGGAATGCCTTTCAAAAATTATTTTTGAATTTTATGTTTTAGAATTATGTTTTCGATTTCTCTGGTGACTTTGTTAGTTAGAATACATCCCCAAACCAGTGAGATGAAGATGACTCTGTTTTTGACAAATTTCATCAAGGCTTTTCAAAAAACTTGTTTTCTTCAAATACTAGGACGTCTATCTCCAGCGCTCAGAAACAACTTTCAGATACATTTAGAGAGTTTTACTTAGAAATTGATTGACCTCACCAAGCTTTAGGGACCGTTCCATTGATTTCTATATATGTTCTTATGAAAATGAAGGCTATAGAATTATTTGCCTTAGAAAACATATTATGTCCATTCTTTTTCCTTTAGAGTCACATATTGGTGTTGCTCAGCAGTTGAACAGAGAGATCAAGAACTCTCACATTTTGGATCAGGTTTGTAAAGTTTTTTGTGCATGAAATATTGTAGATTGCTATTAATTCATTATGCACGGTCTAACACAGGAAATTAAATGACACCAGAGCAAGCTTCTGCAATAGGCCTATGCCACCACTGGGTCTCAAACTTGGGTTGTTGCAACCTCACTAACCACTGTCCTAATACAGCAAGACAGAAACAGCGCAAGACGACACAACAGGGTAAAATATTGACAACATTTTTATATATATATAACATTTAATCTATCTACGTATTTTCTGTTTGTGTCGTCATGCACTGTTCCTGTCTCGCTATATTTACTTACTCGCCGAAAGTATTGTAAAGGATCCGGCACAAAGCCTAGTATTGTGGACTTTCTTTGTTTAAATTTTACTACACTACAGCCAGGATAATTGTTTGTTATTGTCCTGGTTCAAGACAGTGCACTCGCCTTTTTTCACAACAGCCCGGGTTTGTCACAACAGACCTGATGGTGTCATACAATCGGAGTAGCCTGCTTAGGTAAAATTTATTATGGATGTATACTCTTAAACTCCACTTTAAAGACCTCTTTTGCTGATTTCTGACAATACCCTGATTAATGATGAAACTAGAAGAAGATTTTGATACATATGATTCAAATATGAAACTATTTTTGCGTTATCACCAGTCGATTTTCAAAGATTAGAATTTCTTTTCAAACTCCAGTTAACTGCCTCACTTTTGTGTGGCGTCTCTGGATATCATGAGGTTTGCCATACTTTGAAAGACAAGGATTCAAGGATTTTCTTCCAACAATCTTTTTCAACCCTAGACTAGACTAGTTCTTTAATCTAACTACTGTTGACATTGCCATGCTACCCCGGCAGAGAGTTTATTCTAGTGGGATATCTATATTGTTATTTTTAGAGTTTATTAATGTTTTTGATATCTCTTCAGTATTGTAATCCTGGCAATCCTCTAGCTCATTACGATGAAACTGCAGAAGAAATACTGGATGCCTGTGATGGTAAGATATCCTTTTTTCTCACTTTTTCTTCTTTATCTTTACAATGTGCTACTGTGGAATATTTGTCGGTTTTGTTTGTCGGTTTTGCCAAGGAAGTTAGATTATTTCCACAAATTGATTTAGAATCAGAATTTTGCGAATGCTTATGTTAGCTGTCTCTAAAAGTAAGGTTTCTTGACCCATTGTAGGATATTTCAGAATTATTGCAGAGGAGAGCATTCTATTTTATGCTCTGTAAATGTGGAAGAATGATGTTGGTAAAAATAATCCAAAATGATTATTTACTGACTTGCACTATTTAAAGATGATCAGCCTACCGAATTGTATGGATATGAAGTATTCATATTATTCTTGTTTGTTTTAGGGAAACTTGATATGATTGTTGCTGGTGCAGGGACTGGAGGGACACTCTCTGGCCTGGCCAAGAAGATTAAAGAAAAAATACCCAACGTCCAGGTAAGAATCACAAGGCTTTATTCAGTTTGAAACTAATCAACATTTGTTTCCTCTGATTTAGAGTTTTGCTAACCAACATTTTAAGAAATAACTGATAAAACAAAAGAAGGTAGATGTCAATTCAAACTTCTTAAGGCACGGATGTTATCATGCTCTTTAGAAACAATGGGCCTAAATTTACGACAGCAACAACCCAAAAAGAGGCTGTAAAATTTTCAACAACATTTTCGTGCAGAAAAATATTAAAGTTATTTAGCCTTGTTTTTCATTTTTGCTTTCATACATATAGGCCCATCGTTTCCATACTTTAATCCCCCTTCTGTATGTATTTACTCCACAAATCCTTGTAATTATTTCTGTAACATCTTCTTCCAGGTTGTTGGTGTCGATCCAAAAGGATCAATTCTGGCCTTGCCTGAAAAGCTTAATCAAACTGATGTCACGTATTATGAGGTGAGTTGAAGTGATTTTACGTACCAGCGGTTGTCCAGAAAGATTCCCTTTTAATGATAAAAGAGAATTTAGGTAATTTTGGATGTTTGAAATAACATGAATTAATTCTCCTTTTACATTTTCCAAGAGATAGATACATCAGTCTTAGAAACTAGCTGAAACTAGCAAAAATTTGGCCTGCTGACAAAAGCTGAAAACAGTGGATTTGAGATGCTACCACAATACTGATACAGTTTTTGAGCGTTATAATATTACGTTCTTGCTCCTTGCTAAGCTTATGTCATAATCTTATTTCAGTTCATGAAATATTTAAAGCCAGTCATTTTTATTCATTGCAGGTGGAAGGTATAGGGTATGATTTTGTGCCAACGGTGCTGGACCGAAGCCTGGTTGATCGATGGATCAAGAGTGAAGACAAGGCGTCATTTCTCATTTCCCGTGATTTGATCCGATATGAAGGTCTCCTCTGTGGTGAGTTCATGGTTTTGATCCTTATTCATCTACATCTACATTCTATTGTTTCCTATCTCCGAAAGTGGATGCACGATTTCTATGTTCAAGTCTACCTTTATCATTCACTTTTTATTTCTAAAATTTCCTTGAAGCTGTTAGAATCGAGCAATGCCAAACTTCCTTGAGTAAAAGATGGTCAATAGCAGCTTTTGACACAAACTCAAACAAGAGATAAGAGCTCCATCAAATTTCTCTTTGACTTCTAACTCTGATGAATGTCAGCAAAAATACTAAACCCTTATGTCTTTACAAGATAGACGTTTGAAAAATGTTCATATTCTATTTTTCATTGAGCCTGATGCATTATGCTCACTCAGATGGTGGTTAGTACAGAGTCATTGAATTAACATGAACGATTTTTCGGTCTATATCAAAGTTCGACACTGTTTGATAATTGTTTTTGTCTTTTAAGGTGGATCTTGTGGTTCTGCTGTGGCTGCAGCCATTGAAGCTGCCAAAGACCTGAAGGAGGGTCAGAGATGTGTGGTGATTCTTGCTGACAGCGTCCGCAATTACATGTAAGTGTCTTTCACGTTTGTCAATGCATGTTCTTCGCCATGACTGCCATTTTGAAGACCCCTGGCTTTTACAGGATTGTATGTTGACGCACAGCTTTCCTGCCCACTCTTCCATTTATAAGGGTAGAAGACAAAGTATTACTGCACAATGGAAACAGAATTGAATTGACTTACAACCTGTCAACAGCAGAATTTTAGGGAAAGAAGAATATTAGTAGGCCTGAACATGAAACATGCTGTAAAAACGTCACTGGTGACTCAGGCTTATAGGCTACCCCTCTCCACCCTCCCCAAAGAGAATATATATAGGAGTGAGACATCTAATATACTACTGAACTGTATTTTTCGAATTTCGAGAATCGAAATTTAACTTTTCAAGATTTATGAGGCTCTAGTACACCACCAAACTGCAAAAGAGTAATTAAAAAATAAACCATGCTTTCTCAACGTTTCGATAGAATCTTCACCAGTAAACTATTCTTACAAACTGCAGTATTCATATTCAGAATTTCCAAGCAGCTGCTTAGCAGATGCATGCAATGGTGCACTTGAATTTTGCAATGTTCAATATCCCCGTCTTTGTGGTCTCGTTGAATAAATCTCAGGAAGGGAAATTGAACGATAAAACCTGCTCGAAACCTCCTTCCAACTTGATGTTTTATCATGTACATAAAACTTGAATCCTCAGTCTGTGGGTAATTCAAGGTTGAATCGTTATGAACTTAATCTTTTGTTTGTTTGACAGTAGATTGCTTTTGCAGTTAACCAAATGTACTGTCTTGTTCCTAAATCCCTTAGCATATGTATTACCCAAGCAGTGGCTCAGTCAGATTCTAAAGTGGATAGCCCCTATCATTTCTATTCTTCTTGAGTAATATTTCCCCCTCTCGAATTTATATCAAGGCAAAAAGTGCCTGTTGGTAATCGTAAACAAGAGCTACGGAAATACGTGTTACTCGTCTAGAGGTTATGAACTTACGAATAATTAGAGTGAAAGCGAGGCTATATAGATATACAAAAACTAGTCCTGTTACGAAGGCCTTGACCCATTTCCGTGGGTAATGGATATTATAGTGAAATTTGTAGCATAAAACTTGGAACTGGAATAGGCCACGTTTGCTAGTACTTGCAAACTAGCGGAGGAGGAATAATGTTGGTTTCTTTGTTGATTTCGTTTAGAAGCTCGTTTTTTTAACAACTGGTTTTATCGTTTAGAGAGCTTCTACTCGTATCATCAAATTGTAAGCATTCGTATTATTATGATTTTATTCATTGCTTTATTCACTCCCTAATTTATGATTTGTTTACTCACTCGTTGATAACTTAATCTCACAAAATATATTATGAATCTTTCAAGATTTCCAGGACTGGATGTCTTTGTTATTTTTTAAAGAATGGAGCATTATTCTCAGTTCGTTGTTACTTTGGCATTCAAAGAGCAATAGTAGCTACAGAGATGCATCATGCGAGGAAAATTGAAGCAACATGTTTCAATCATACACCAGCTTTTCAAGATTTGAAAAATGATGGAAAGCTTGAGTCGTATGGCACCACTATGCTCTCGTTGACCTCGTTTGATCTTTTCTGTTTTGTTTTGATAAAGGCCTGTTCATACTGGTACCTGCTGGAAATATTATCTTTCTCAAGTCCATAACTTCATCTGCTCATAGTTCAAATAAAATATAACTTACAATCATATGAGTCACGGCAATTCAATTAAATTGAATTTATTAGTAGAATACTAAAACCTAAACAAGTGATATGAAATTAAGTACTCTATTGGGCCCGGGAGGAGCAAGTAGATATCCCTGGTGTATTTTATGTGTGAATAGCTACAAGTTGACTATGATATGGATTTCTGGTTGAGGTTTAGTATCTGCAGGTCTCTAGACAAGATTTTTCAAGTTCTGCCTCTATGTCAAAAGAACGATCAAGTCAGATAGGTTTTGTCGGTATTATTTTTGATTATAATTTGTTTTGAATACCTGATTATCAAACTAAATAATTGATTTCCATTTTCAATTGATGATTCAAAATTTCCTTATCTTTCAATTAATGTTTTGATTGATCTGATTGAAGTTGTGATCGGTCGAATTGAATTTGTGATTAATTCTTGATCCATTTGAAAAGTCGATTATCCTCCAAGATTAATCTCATTAAGCTTTTATACTGAGCAATCTGCTTTTTGACAGGCAGGAAAATATTCAACTACTCAAAAGGCCCGTTCTGGTTTTATCTTAAATATTCAACTCTGATAATCATTTGTGTTGGATTCCGACTATTCTAAATAACAGGCACTTTCTGCCCTGTTATAGTTAGTGGAAAAGAGCTGAGAAATGTGTGCTTGAACTGCTCAAAAGGCCCTTTTAAGCTCTGGGCTCATCCCGAATTGTCAACTCTGATAATCATGTGTTGGATCCAGACTACTCAAAATGACTGGCAGTTTCTAGCCTGCTATAGTTGGTGGAGCGGAGCTTAGAAATGCGTTTTACTCGTTTAGGTGTTTTGAGCTGACCGATTAGAAGCAGAATTATGAAAAAGTATTAACAAGACATAACGTAATAATTAGGATAATTAGTATAAATTAAGTTGTATCATAAAATATACTAATTATAATTTGCGAGGGAGGCTTTGTGTAAAATTCACTCTGATAAAGAGGCATTTCCGAGAGTGGGTGTTTTTTGAGTGAAGGTTTTTTGACAGGAAGTCTTTTTTGATTGAACAATTTGTTGTTTCGATTGATTGAATATTATTTCTGATTGGTTAATATCTGGTTAAGTGACTTGACTTCTGGAAGCTTGAAATCTATTGTAAATGTTTTTGCACTCATAATTTTGTCCAGCTTTAGTCTAATTCGTCTTGTCTAAAAAGCTAGGCTTAAAACTTTTCCTTTCATTTCAAGGACCAAGTTTTTGAATGAAGATTGGATGGCGGAGAGGGATTTTATTGAGCTTAAACCTGACGATGCCAGAAAGACCTGGTAAGATGATTAATGACATCATTGAATATTCATCATTTATGGTCAGTTTAGACTTATCATCCCATCTTAGCCCTAACCCTAGCCTAATCTCAATGCTTGTTCATAACTTACACCTCATAAGAAGATTCTTTCTGGCTGGTCCTGTTAATTCTAAACAGGGTAGTCCTTTTCTCATTTAAAAGGCCTCAATTAGCAATAATCTGGCTGTCCTGAGGCCTAATCACAAGGATGCTGTCTTGAAATTCTCAAAAGTGAGCTATACACGGCTGCATCCTGAGTGAACTTCACTTTAGATTTCTTTGGCTCATAGGGATGCTCAAATGTCAGGTCTAGTGCAGACTCAAGGAACAGATTAGCATTTAGGCGATTCTGAGGCTTCTTGTTGTTGTTGTTGTTGACAACGACAATCAATAACAATTCTGAGGCTTTAAAATGGCTCAGGATGCTGCATTTGTTCTTCAATTAAAGCTTTCTGACCATTAGAGATTTTAAAGTTTGAGCAGAAAATTCCTTCCCTGCCATGCATTCCTGTCCAATTCACTATATGTATGCATATTAGTGGTTACGAAGGAGAAAAAACAATACTATCCAACTAATTCATCCTTAGAAACTGAATGTTTTAACTGCTATAAGCTCAAGAAATACAACTTTGTGTAGATATTCCGCTTAATGCTTTATTAATATCAACAATGATTATATAAATGAAATAGGCCTACCCTGCTACGGTAACATAAGTGATTTACGAAAGCAAAACAGACTGCAGAGGGACCTACCTATTCAAAAGATATTTGCTAAGATTTGAAACTTTTTCAGGGAACAGGGTAGAGGTACAATCCCCGCCAAAAGTCTTGGAACACTTGCATGATTTTTACAGTTTTCTACATTTTGCCCCCTCCTCTCTCCCATTTTTAAAGTTGTTTCTGGTAACAAGAATTAGCCCAATGACATCCAGCTAGTGTTTGGTGTAATCTGATAAAGTTCTTTTTGGAAAAAAGCATTGTTTTGAGGGGGGGTTTAACTAGAAATGAAATGCTAGGAAAGTTAGAAATGTAGTTATTTGTTAAAAAAATAAGGGTGTTCCAAATACTTTTGACGGGAATTGGCCTTTTGGATTTTCTTTGATAGAACTAAAGTGAGTATATAAAACTTTATATGCAAGATTTCATTGGTGCAGTCAAATTTTTGATTGAATGAAATTTTGGGTGTAAGCAATGAATTGACGAGCTGAATAATGATAATTTCAAAACAATTTTATGAACAACAAATAGACTAATGAGTAAATTTTAAACTGACGAAATCTTTTAAGGTGGTGGAATGAGACTGTGGGTCGCCTGCAACTCAACACGCCACTGACGGTTCTTCCGTCTGTCAGCTGCCAAGAAGCTATTGAAATCATGAATAGGTAGGAACATTACTAGCTCGGTAATGTTGTGTTTATTTTTATGCGAACCTTTATTCGGAAATCCCATTATTTTTTTTACCATTACTTGATGTTAGTTTCTCAATTGATCTAATTGCTTATTGTTAGGAAGAATGCTGGTGCCAGTAGGCTCTTTATTTTTTCAATATTGAATTTTGTGAGCTGTTATAATGCACACGTTATGGCCACCATAATTTGGGCCTAGCCATCACAGATATCTTCAACTCGGCAATGATTTTTTTATTTACTTTTTGTAATGATTGATTGCATATACTTGTTACATATCCTGTTGTTACTGAGATTCACATATTTTCATTGTAAATACTGTTATTTTAAGGAACTTTTAGTTAATTCTAAATTATTTTGATTTGAGGCAATTATTCAATTTTACTACTTTTACCGATAAATTGTAGGCGCTGCAGAGTATTATATAATATAGGGCCGCATTATAAAGTCAATAATGAGAAGATATTTTGTTCGTATTTTTTCAGATTCTCATTAAAAATTGTTATTGATTTTCGCAGGGAAACTTACGATCAGTTACCGGTGGTGAACGAAGGAGGGTACGTTCATTTTTGCTTTCTTTCAAGAAATATTCTTTGCATAAATAGCTTTGTAGAAATTTTTTTCTAATGCCAAATTTTAGATAGAGGTTATTAAATCGAATCTTGTTAGGGTTTACTCTTGAAGCTGTAGTCCATACAATAAACTCTACCTCAGGAATAGCAGTCAATTACTACAAAAAGAAATGTCCTGAAGGAAAGGACCACAAATTCTGTCTTGAGTACATCCCATCCTCGTTGCGAATGCTGTATTTTGTATTCCTGTTATTAGACTAATAGATTTATTAGGATTATTATTAGGATTCGGAGACAATAGAAAAACACCATGTTGTTTTCTGCTCGCACACACACAACTGATTATTAAATTAAAATAACAATATAATCAAGCAAGAGGTTATTACACTACTTCTTTGTTACAATTTTTGTCTACGTTAAGACATGTCGTTCGTGTTTTAGTTTTGTATTGGGTATGATCACGCTTGGAAACCTGATGTCGCGGATCGTTGCTGGTACAGTCACCCCAGAAACTCCATTGTCAGAATGCATTTATGGAAAGTTTAAGAAGGTATTATAACATCATGTACATATTTTGAAGCTCGGCGAAGTGATATGCTCCAGTGTTTGGGCTGATCCTTAAAGAGGCTCCATGTACTGATAATTGATCAGGCAAGTCAGTCCAATAATTTTGGATGTAGGAATTCTACCAGAAGTTGTAATTTACATTCTAGTAGAGACGAAAGAAACTCAAGTTGCAAGTTTTAATCGCAATCCTCTGACAACTTCTTTCGTCTCACTCTGCTAATTTATCTCTATCTCTCAATGATATCGAGCAATTCGCCGCCCAGAATAGACGATATCGCATATAATTTTGTTCTATATAGATATTACATACTAAATGAAGTTTCGTGATAGAAACTGTGTAAAAACTCATCATTTTACGATAAGAGCAAATGATAACTTGACTGGGATGATTTGGTGGATTCTCCCTTCAGAATAACGATACTATCAAAGTTTTGCAACAAACGCTAATTTACTAATTTATTTTTTATCAAATAATTGTGAATTGTTAGGGGATACTTTGCCCTTTTTGTCCCTCCTGGCAGGAAAATTCAAGAAAATATCTCCTCTCCTGCATCACGTACTTTACTATGGGGACACTATTCCAAACTGCATTCTTCAAAATATCGTTGCCTTGATAAATGTTTTATTTTTTGAAGGTATCTGTGAATACAAGCCTTGGTGCTCTTTCAAAAATACTGGATCATGAATATTATGCCCTGGTGGTACATTCGCAGCATTTGTGTAAGGATTGCAATATCTCACCACCTAATACCATATATTACCTTAGTATTACCCATCTATTAACATTCTATTACCTTGTTATTACCTATCTATTAACATTCTATTACCTTGGTATTACCTATCTATTTACATATATTACCTTTGTATTATCTATCTATTAACATTCTATTACCTTGGTATTACCTATCTATTTACATATATTACCTTGGTATTACCTGTCTTTTCACATTCTATTACATTATTATTGTCCAAGTACTCGGGACTGTCTATTTGTGAAATCATGGGAATGTGTATGTTCAAATGATTATATCTTGAAGAGAAGCAGGGTTTCTCGTAGCCCCGGTGCGCAGTGGTAGCGTTCTAGAGATCAAATCTAGAGGTCGTGGGTTCGAGTCCTACTCGGGTCATTTTCATTCTCACAAATTATCTCGAATGATTATATCAATCTCATTGTCGTCATGGTAAACTTAGGGTTTAAGATAAGCTTAGACACAAGCCGCATCGTGAAAGAATTTTATGAATTTTATCCTTGGTGATACACTGGTAGCCATCTATTACCATTTATTACCTTGTTATTAGCTGTCTTTATACAATAAATCACCATATAACTGTCATAGTGCTCGGTGCGATCCAGTATTTTTTTATCATTATTTTTACATTTGTAGACTAGCCTATTATAAGGTTTTTTTCAATTTTTACCCATACCTTACGATGATATTTCATATGACTAGTATTAGTCGTAAAAATAATGAGGATCAGATAGAGGCTCCAGGGAACAAGGGAACTTTGACAGCAAGCAGGGAATACAAAAGATCAACATTTCTTCTTATAACAATAAGGGAACATTTGCAATATCTATAAGGGGACAGGGGATCATAACCCCCCTATATGATCCTCAATAATTTGTGCTTGCAATGAAAGGTTTTCAAGGCTTCTAACATTCGAGCTAAATCTTTCAAACGTGGTATTTTAAAAGATCAAGAAATATTTGTACTAATTATTTTCACAGACACTGGCCGTAATGAATCAGCCAAGAAAGAGATAATATTTGGAATCGTCACGAGGATGGATTTGTTGCGATTCATCACATACGAAACTCCGCAGTCTCTCGAAGACTCCCCAGGAAAGCCATGAGGTGCCATTGTTATTGCCTCATTATGAAACACTGACTCATTACGAGATTGTCGTCTCATGCTTGGTCTTTTGTCTAAGTTTGCTTTGGTAGGCTATAGGTATTATATTCCTCGAATTTTCTGTGAATTATTTATGAATTCTCGTCAGGTTTGGTTTATTATCAGGTGTTGCGCAAAGTGCTTGCGCACGTGGTATTTTCAGGCTAGTTAATGGGAATGAAGTCCTAACTCTTTTCTTTGTTTACTTTAAGATTAAGTGAAGAATTTTGCAAACTTAAACAACAAAACAAACAATCAAGTAAAATTCGGGAAAAAACCTGCCAATCTGAATCTAAAATCAGCAGATTTCATTTTCTTTAAATATCTCGTATGACTTTTTGTGATCCCACTCCTTGTTGCAAAAAGTATTTCGCTTTTCTTCAATTTCTTTTAATCTTTTGAAGCACCATAACACGACATTCTAATCTTCCGTCGAAAAGCAACTGAAAAAGGAAGCAATCCAGAAAGCATCCCCTTTAGTGAAGAAATTCAAACTTATCTCATATCCTCAAAATAATTTTGATTACTTTTGAGACTTTACTGAAAGACCCTTATCAAAACATACAGAAGGTAAAATATGCTATGTTGTTGTTTGCTTTCACTTTTGCAAATCGAGAAATCCTTATGTAGTTACAACTACGAAGATCTATGCTGTAAAACACGGAGATTCACGTAAAATTTATTTTTAGAGATCATAAACCAGCCGGCACGTTTGTTTAATCTGTATTGATAGTTTGTGTAGAAGAGCAAAATCTTTAGCCTTTTTAAGTATCAATACACCTTTCAGGGCTTCCTATGGTGATGTCACGTGGTATTATATCTGGAGCTTGATTGGAAGATCAGATTTCTAATGAGAAATGTCTTAACAAACTTGAGGCTGTTTAATTTCAGGTTTTAGTGTCTACTAAGCTGTGCTACGCTTTTGCGAGTGAACCAAAAAGCGGTATTTACCCTTTTTGTTTTTGAAAATTTCATTGCTTCGACAATCAACAATAATTATGACCTAGAGTTTGTGTGTCCGAACTTTCCAACCAAAAATACCGTGACAGTAGGGAGGGCTGAAAAGATGGATAAGGAACTTTGAATTGGAATTATATTGCAATCATTCTTCTATTTATGTGAAAATTATAATATAGACTGCTAACTTATTATAAATCTCACGTTACAGTACTTGTACTAGGGTCACGCCAAAATTATTCTTCATACTTTCATATTTCATGAAAAATATCGAATGGGGCTATATTTGTTGTTCAGCAATCCAAATCTGGACAGATTCTTCTCTTGTCTCGAAATAAGAAAATGTTGACTGATTTGGTCTGGTACAAGTTATTAATCTACGATACAACATCTAGTTCTTGGTAATGGAGCCATAAGTTTGAGTATAATTGAGCCCAAAGGTTACTTCTTTAGGTTAATAAATTTATGAGGTCTTTTGAACGTCATATAATGATATGGTATCTATGAAATGTTCTTTGATGTCTCCTTAACCGTGACCTCGTTTTATGCCCCAATAAGAGGCTAGATGCAACTAAATCTAAAGATACGAGAACTGCCGAGAATGACAGAGCGGTTAGATCACCCAATCCTTGTTCAAAGGGTCGTTGTTCGAGCCTAGCTTCACATTAAGTGTGAGGAGAGAATTTTTCAGTTTTGAGATGGACGAAGTACCAGGCTGATATTTATCGATTAGTATAACTATTCAGTAGGCCTTTTATGACTTGCTCATAACATGGTCCTTTTTGAAGATAGTAAGCGTATTTGTTTATCAATCCCATGGAACTACAACTGAACTTCAGCCCCTTCTCTTCTCTATAAAACTTAAACTTGACTTTACGAGTAATCATACTGTGGATGAATTTCAGAATAGTTTTGGATGGACCCGAAAACATAATTATAAACTTGTAGAATGTTTGTTTAGGACCCTTGTTTATCCTTGATAGAATTTTGAATGTGAAATAACTTATGTATTACAAATATAACTGACATACTAGAATGTTTTTCGCTTCTTACTGAGTCTACAAAGACGAATTTTAGTATAATGGTTTGCCTTTGTATCTGTAAAATCATATTCTTCCGAGTTTCGCCTATATGCTGCTTAGGCCTTGGAGTTAACGTCAATAAGAATTATCATAGAGCCAGTTGAAATTTTTGCTTTTGATAAAACTGGCATATTTAATATTGCTTGATCGATACATTTATCTAAGAATTAATAACTATTTGTAATAACCAATTTTCTTTCTCTTGATAGTTTGACGTTACAATAAGCCAATAGCACATTAAAACCGCCAAAGTTCGGAATCCAATTATTTGCGCTTGTGCAGTACATGTAATTTAGTGTCGGTTGAGTGCAGTGTTCAGTTCGCGTTTATATGAGAAAAAAATCAACCCACTAAGGCGATAGGTTTTGGCAAGCTTTGCTGAGATATCGGGTATTATGATAACCTCAGTTATTTGTGGCTATTTCTGATACTCGTACAAACGAAAAATAAGAATTGCTTTTGTTTCTATATTGGATAGGATGCAGATATCTCATTCTCAGCTTAGAAATTACTTCTTCTCCCCTTCTTCTGACCTAGGCAACTGATCCCCGCTTTTGCTTTGCCTGTTTTTCAAGCTATGAAGATGCTAGATATTATGTCACACAAATCCTTCTTTATAAAATGATAACTATTGGGGAGGGAAACACTAAACCTGATCTTTAGGGCCCATCTACACGAGTGCCCTAAACTTGCCTTATGGCATTGTTTCTTTTTATTTACTAGAACAGAGCAGGCAAAATAGAATTCTGCGTATGCTCTTTTTTCCCCCGGTGGCTTTCATGGCTAGAAATTCTGAAATGCGAATCGCAAAACTTAGGTATTTTGCAAACATGTATTAAAAGAGGCAGGCATTGGTGTATCAAAGACAGGGCAAAGATTTTAAATTTATTTTGCTCGACTGACTTGAATATCAGTAAAGACTTGAACCCCTACTATAGGCCAATTGACCTTTTATCAAAATTCTTTCATTCTTATATTCGTTTTATGTTGGTTATATACAGTACACTTCTGACTTCGAACTTGTTACCTATACTAAGATTAAAGTACGAGGACGAGGGAGAAGTTTGAAAATGATCGCGTGCATCTAATAAACAATCATTTCTAACATGACAGTTCATGACAGATGTGTGAAACCTCAATGCTGTTTTGATCTGAGGAATGTCCTTACGAAAAAGGACGGAAGTTCTGGAATGTGGCGTTGGGCATTCATAGGGCACATTTAGGGCACAAAAAAACAGCAGTGTCCCTTGTATAAGAAACACTTATTTAAGAACCAGAGAACCGATTTTTGATATGTAACTGTCATTTTTATAAGAAATTCCAACTGATTTCAATAGAGAAGCATCAGAAATGCTTTAGAAATGTTGAAAATTAGTTTCTAATATACAAGACACTATAGCTGTTGTGATAGAAAGCAGCTTTCGCTTAGCTAGCAACAGCATAATGATTAGCACATTTTTCAAGTGAGACACAAAACTAATTGTACAAACTTTGCTTCTCATATTGAAATGTTTGAAACAATAAGAACAACTCTTATTTTGATTGCTATTAATGTTAGCAAAGAAAAATCTTAGAGAGTTGACGTAAATTGCAATTAGTCATTCTACTCCGCCCGCACACCGCCGCCCTGTTGTTTGACAATGGACCCCAGGGACAGGAAACCGCATTCTCCGTTTCAAAATCATACATTCATCATGGCAAGAGAACGAACTTACTCTCTCAAAGCTTGCTTCAAAAACGGAAAATTCAAGCCGAATAAACTACCAAATAAATAGAATATGTTTTATAGATGAGTTATATTTTACCTACATATCTCGAATTCTCCCACAACTGAAGAAAGAAGTTTAACCATTCAAATCTTTGGCCGGAGTTGTTTCGGGATGCTTTCACGACTGGCGGCCTAAATTGGATTTTCGTACACAAGCGGACTGAACCCTTCCCGATTATATCGAACATACGGCAAACCCAACATTTCAACTTCAGGTGAGAAAGTTTTCATATATTTGTTGCCAAATTATTTATGTTTAGGGTGATGAAGCTGTTTTAGTTGATAGATTGGCTATAAGGAAAATTATGAAAGGTGAACCAAGCTGTGGGGCCTATCTTAGCCAAACTCTGATTCCGTGTCTCCTCAGGTTGGAGAGGGATTATAAATGACTTAGCTAGAAGTAGATATCATTGTCTTACTCTGCTCTTCGAGTTTAACTGCGAGACTTCTGCCGGTGTTCCCTGATTTGAAACCATAAGACCAATGTATTATCTTTGGTAGGATAGAGTAACTAGCATGACAATAACAGTGTTACAACTCAAAGAAACCAATTCAGTGACTTATTCATAAAGCATGATTTGTGCAGCTAGGCATTTCCTTGAAAAATTCTGTAAAGGGAAAACTCTTTGATTTAGAAGACACTGTAAATCTCTTAATAAAGAATGGTTGCCAATAAATTTGGGGAGGAGAATAAGATATCTTTACTTAATTATGCACATAATACACCAGACAGAAACCATGTGCAAAACTGGATAATCTTTTTAGAGAGGGTGTCAAACCTCGGGTTGCTGGCTGAAATTTTTTGTATGGAATATAAAAGCAAGCTAAAGCAGAAGCTTCTCTATATTGCAAAATCCTCTCGGCCTTCCGAACAGACAATAAGGATCAACAAAGAATGATATTCCTTCGGTTGTGAATCCCAATAAAATTCTGGCTCAAACCAATAACAAACAGCATACATGCTGTGAAGGATGAAATATTAAGATATCAATGCCAGGAGACTAAAAAGGAATGCAATTTTTAAAGGAAGCTATATTTTTTCTTATTTGCAGTTGGTATGAAGATATTTGTTTGATAAAGATAGGGATCCTTGGAACCATTTTCTATACAGTACACTGTGTAAATTCGTCTAACACCATGCATGCCCAGTACCCAGCTAGTTTCTGAGACCTTGTCATTCGTTTTCTTAGGCCACTAAACGAAGACTAATGTAATATTGTTTACAAAAGTATCGATGGGGATACTTGGGGCAAAAAAGTACTTGGAAAAAATCAGGTTTAGGTCCCAATTTATGATAAATACCATTAGGTACATAATTTCCCGCAATCAATTTTGAGGACCCAGATGCTAATTTTTCATCATATCTCGGTGTGTGCTAGCAGGCCAGGTATATTTTAAATACACTACTAAAAAGTCACATCTCATGAGAATTGGTTGATGATGTCGAAAATTGCAAAGGAATAAGACACTCTGTCAAAGAACCTTGGCAACTTGGTTGTATCATAGAATTCATCCAGGAAACAACATATGTGTACAATTTGAAGGCGTGAAGAAAACTAGAACACATTTTTAGGATCTCTGAAGATTAAACATTTTCTACACCCATATTTTATTTCAAATACTTTGCTAATAATCCTTTCATCAATCACACAAAAAGTTTGCTGATGATGAAATCAAGTGTCAACAAAGAAATTCAAGCCAAAACATCAGCATTGGTTTTAAGAGCTTTTCATTAAAATGGTTGGAATTTCCTCTTCCACAGAATTTTGGCTAAGGATCAAGCTGAACATTGTACAAGAGGAAATAAACAAAATACCAGAATACATGATATATATCATGTATGATATTTGACAAATAGCAGATAAACCGGGGTGATTGCATTAAACGCATATTTCTAAAAGAAGGATCAAATTGCCCCCCTTTACTGAATAATTTGTTATGAACCAGATAGAATTTTGAAGATGTGTGTTCTATTCTTATATGACATAAGTTCTTGATTAAATTTGAAAATAAAGCTATTTTAGAAGATACAGTGTAATTACACTCTTTTCTGCCTTTAGAATAAGTGTACCAAAGCGAGAACCTATAGAATAAAAAAATGAATAATTGAAAATATCTAGACTCCAGATATTTCAAGATATCTCATTGGAAAAAACTTTGTGACATTTTTTTTTTGGAGATAATTCAGCAACAAACTACAGTTTACAAAATCATTATTAGGAAAACTTTTCAAATTTTCTCTTTTTGAGATCTAGATCAAGCTAATATTTTTGTTAAGATAAGCTTGATCTGGTTTTATCTATCACCTTGCTTCTTCAATATTGCATCTAATAAAACACCATGGGTAGTTTCCCTTAATTGACAAAAGTAATCCTGTCTTAAACTGATAATCCTAGATTGTTTACTGGGCGTAGCAAAGTGGCTCTTTTGAAGCTCTGAAAAGAGTTTAACTCTGCCATTCCTTTGCTTCCTGTTTCTGATATCCACCTTTCCCATAGCACAGCTGTGTTTGTTTATGATAAGTATTTCCTGAAAATTCTAGACTCGAATAGCCCTCTGTACATATTATCTATAAACCAGGTTTCTTGAAGAGACAAATATCAAAATATTTGATGGAAGGAACTGCCTGATAAATAGCAATATTGTGACATCATATATTGAGGCATTTACCTTATTTTCAGTAGTGCTTTGTTTATTGCACATATCTCTGTTTTTTAGTTTTAGTTTTCTTTGTTTCAGCGTTGCCACAATTATAATGGGGTTTTTTTTAATTTTTCTTAGCTGACAATTTTTTGTGAATCAATGTCTGCCAAATTCATTTTTCAATATCTATGAGATCCGCAATGCTTGTAGGGTCATGGTTATTTTCCAGACCCATTTAGTTTCACCGGTGACTATCTTTGTTAGCAAAGAGTACCCCCCCCCCAACTCTTGACGTCCTTGTTAACACTAAAGCTCTCTTGAAATAATGGAAATGAAAAGAATAATTCCTTCATATGAATGCTAAATATGAATTTTTGGTAATTTTCTATCATACCAGAGTGATTGCCCTGGTTGACCAAATCATCAGAGTGTTCAACCACACTTTTTATGTAAAGGCCAGGTGGACTCTTGGATATCAAATTAAAACTTATAATTAAGAAATACAATGTTTTTCAATGGTCCATGACATCCTATTTTTCAAATTTCCTTCGTCTAGACTTGAGGTGACCAGATCTTACAATTATTTCATATTTTTCAATCTAACAATCAGGCAAATATCTCAAATATTTCCATGTCTACTAAACATAATAAAATTTTGCCCCTGCTTTCAGTTGAATTACTAGCACCAGAGTTCTAGAGTAGGGGAAAAATGGGGTGGCCGAGTCTTTAAACAAGCAACAAGATTACACCTTAACAACTTTGATTATGTTATGTTTCTCATATCAAATACGTTGTATTCACTGGTTGTTGGAGGGATGCAACTGGGTACTTTTGCACCCCTTTTAAATATGATTGATGTAAAATAAAAGTCTTCTTTGGTTATTATTAGGAGACCTTTTATACAAAGTTAAAACTGGGAAATGGTTGTATCGTACATCAAGATGGTTGTGACTGAGTGATACTTTCACTAGCATCAAGAAATTATCAGTGCCCCCTTTATATTTCTTCCGGTTCTACCCCTAATTTTGTTTGACCCCTCTTTGCTGCTTACTCTCTTTAAAGTAACAAGCTGACTTTTAGATGCATTCAGTTAGAACGTTCAGTATGTTCGAGTTAGACCTTAAAATCGACTTTATCTTTCTGTGGTACTCTACCAGTTTAACACATATTGTATTAGATTTTTATTGGCTGAATATGATTTGGTAATAATGCAATAAGCGTGCCTGCTTGGAGATTAGAAAATTATTTATCACAAGAAGACGGCTGTGCTGAATCAGCTATCTAGTGGTTGCATTCAGACTGTATAACCAGCTGATTCTAGGCCTCATCACTCAGCACAGGTAATTCAATAAGTCACACGTTACTTGCTGTATGCGTTTGAATCCTTGAATTGATTTTCCTCAAGCTTGCTACAGTATAGAGGTTGTTAAATAGACTCTCGTCATTTTAGTGCTCATATTCTTCTCATCAAATTCCCATTCTATCCACATTGTCTGGATGTGCGGGATTGGGTTCGCGATAAACAGCTTTCCACTGAGAATATTTCGCTGTGTTTACATCGTCGGCTATCTTATCTTGATGGTGTTATTTGTCAAGTTTTTAACTGCCTGACTTCATAAGTCATTCGTGGTTTATTTCTAAGGATTATATCTAAGGTAAGCGTGCTGTTTGCTCAAATTTTGGTCATAGCTTTATTCATTGCGTTAACATTAAACCTGCCTTAATGATAAGCGTAGTCAATTTTTGATATTATTCACCATACTCTAGTTTATTCTCTTCACAATTTAGTTTGTTATTCAATTTAGCTATGGTCCAAAAACGTACTTTATTCTTTTTATGGTTGCATGTACTTTCTATGTACCTTTATGCACACAATTGCAATACTATATTTCAATACTTGTAACCCAGTAGTTGCTCGTTAAGACTTTCGATTGTTGGATGCTTTTTATTGGCTATACTTTCATAATTACAGTGCTAAATGTAAAAATCTATCCCTAAGAGCTGACTCTAGAGATCTGTCACATATTCCAAACTACATTTAAGACAACATTCTGCCTCAGGATAGACGAGAGAGAAAGTTGTCTTTAGACTGCCCAAGCTTTTACTTGCAACCTTCTAATCGGAAATAAGAAACCATTACAGTGTCACGCAAGTGAAAATTTCGATTCAAAGGCTTCCTATACATGTGACATTTCACACAAGTTTTCACGTGTGAGTAGAAGCTTGTGCAGTATGGATGTAGCCTTAGGTATCGATAAAGAGCAAGCAGATATGGTGTGATCGAGCCTTTGAAGTTGCCTTTCTGATGTTATTCTAAAACAGTTGATGTTTATTCAACTGCGATGTTAAACATTGAAAACAGAGATTTATCATCAAACATGGCAGCTTTTAAAACCTGAACATCACGAAACATAACTTTATGAATGCTTTTTCTGACATTTAACTGCGTAATAGGAATGAACCATCTTAATGATTTTTCATACCAAGATTTGATTGAAATTTGCCCATCATCAGGCAATAAGTAACACATTCTTTTGACCTTATATTAATACACAAAGTAACGAGCGTTACTACGGAATGATGGAGAGGTCTTTGCAATTCTTGATAAGGCTTTGATATCCAAGTAAAAAGAAAGCAATGCAATTCTTGTTAGCGCTCTGTGACTATAATTTACGTAATTGATATACAAGTTAAAGAAAGCTATGCTATTCTTTTAAGCACTTTCTTCATAAATTACTTTGAAACTAAAATTTTCAGAACGTGCTAATAGAATTCGGTAATCTATTTTTACACAGAATATTAATTTGTGTTTGCTTCGAAGGATTTCTAATACAAGCTGTTTGGCTTGCTTTATGCTGTCTGCTTTCTAAATTCACTTGTGGCTTTTTGTTGAGATAATGCTTTGGTAAGCTCGTTGTTTGCACTAATGTGGGTAATTAATAGAAAATCTCTAACTGCATTCCTTTGATTAACTGACCTCAACAACCTCACCCCACCTGCTGTTGTGGTAAACTTGGTCGTTCCAACGGTGAAATTCAAAAAAGTCTCGTTCATGAATCTTGTTTTGTAAAAACCCATTAGGCCATTTTAGCTGATGTATCATATGTCTTATCTGGAGTAGCCATGTGTTGGGTAATAATTGAAGAAGTTGATGACGGTTAATGATATCGAGTAAAACTGATATTAGATAATTGAATGATATTGAAAAATGTGATTTATAAAAGCTTATCACCTAGTGACTTAGATTAGACCATCAAATGACGTGATCGTATGATAGCCGTCTCGAACTTATTTTATCTACTCATTTATTGACTTTTAGATGGAAATTTTGAAATTTAAAGGAATATTCAATATACTCTTATTTATAAGATCATGTTACAAAGAGTCATGCACGAATGACGAAGGCCTGCGATTTGCAATTACATATTATTCAGGACTTATGTCACACGTATGAATAGGTAAAGATCTGCTATTGATGAAAATAGCATTAGTTAAGTATCTGATGCCAACGATTGGTTGGTTGAAGTAGCCGTCTCTTAAAAGAAGTTACACGAAATAGTGAATGGGAAGTCGTTGGAAGAATTTAAAAAAATGATTAACTCAACCAATTTAGGTAACGATATTTGAATCTGTAGTTTATTAATCTCCCAGGGCTCAATGCATTTTAAACCTTCTTACTGTAATACTATGTTGTTATCATAACTATTATTGTTTATCAATGGTACTCTGTAATTTTCTTGATGCGGTAGATATAACTATACAAAGCTCTAACTAAGCATCATAGAAGTTGGTATAACTAGCATTTGCTTGGCATGATATGGAACCTAGTATATACCGCTTTGATAACATGGTATAAACAGGTTTGATAACATGGTTTATAAATAGCTTAGATAACATCGGATATTCATTTTTTAAGTCTATGAATCACTTATTCAATCTGTTTGCCCACTGCCTGATTGCTTAATTGAGTTGTGGTTTCATCTTGACGAATGATGATTTGGAAGCCTTGTTGTGAGATTTTTGGTCTTGATAAACTGCTAACATCATCTCAGCTAAAGCGAGAGATTAGCTTTGGTTTTTCATCAACCTACACTACCTAACCACACCACTCCACACCATACCTTGAATGTAAATTGCACTGTGAGATATAGCTCCCTATTTCAGCTGCCATTTGGCCTGGGGTAAACTCTATTGCAAGATTATAAAAACGTTTCACATCACTTGCAACCAGGGTTGGTATGCCATTAATATCTCTCTCCGTTGTATGCTTCCGTTTTAGTCTTTTGAATTGTTCAGAAGATGACGTATGTAGCGTAAGACCTATTACTGTCATGAATGGTAGTAAACCTCATCATTATCAACAAAGGTTGTGTGTGCGTGCAGTTCTCAACCATAGCAAATGTTGTGTTTTTGCACTACTGTAGAGGCTGTTTTGTACATTAGAGGAATGGGAGGAATAGCATGATAGCAGTTGACGGATAATATTGTGTACAGTTTGCTAATTGTACTAAACTTTATCATTAGCACCCAAGTTTATGTTAGTGCAGTACTGTTGGGGGCATTAGAGAGATAACGTTAGTACAGTTTGCTAATTGTACTAAACTTTATCATTAGCACCCAAGTTTATGTTAGTGCAGTACTGTTGGGGGCATTAGAGAGATAACGTTAGTACAGTTTGCTAATTATACTAAACTTTATCATTAGCACCCAAGTTTATTTTAGTGCAGTACTGTTGGGGGCATTAGAGAGATAACGTTAGTACAGTTTGCTAATTGTACTAAACTTTATCATTAGCACCCAAGTTTATGTTAGTGCAGTACTGTTGGGGGCATTAGAGAGATAACGTTAGTACAGTTTGCTAATTATACTAAACTTTATCATTAGCACCCAAGTTTATTTTAGTGCAGTACTGTTGGGGGCATTAGAGAGATAACGTTAGTACAGTTTGCTAATTGTACTAAACTTTATCATTAGCACCCAAGTTTATTTTAGTGCAGTACTGTTGGGGGCATTAGAGAGATAACGCTAGTACAGTTTGCTAATTGTACTAAACTTTATCATTAGCACCCAATGTAATGTTTGTGTAGTAAGATTCAAGAGTGGAGGCTGTTCACGTTCAGGACAATAGACTAATGGAAGGGATAGCATGACAGTAGTAGAGGGATAACATGTGTACAGGTACTATTGGTAATGAATTCTATCTTTTGCAACCAATTTAATGTTTCTACAGTACTGTAGTGACTGTTCAGGACACTAGAAGGTTGGCAGGGATAGCATGATAGTTGTAGAGGGATAATGTGTACAATTCGTTAATGGTGATTAGTACCTGTGTTCTAAATTCAGTTGTGGTTTATCTTAAAGATAGCGGTTTCGTAAGCTTGTTGTTTTCATTTACTACCATCATCAGAGAGTTTCACTAACTTCATTCATCTCATTAACCTCAATTTGTAAGTTGAAATGATAAGCTTGTATTGTTGACATTCGCTTTAGCAAGCAAGATAAGAGTGTTTAGTAGCATGACAACCCTTTTATGAATCATGATTTTAGTGGGTCAATATGAAGCTTTTAAGTTAGTTTTTTCACTTCTCAAACTGCTTGAGAGTTGCTGGATTTTTCTAAAACAAGCAGAGCATATTCTAATCAGAATTTAGTATCCTAAAAGTAAAGCATGTTGTTTTTAATGCTGTACCCACAAGAACAAGGCGTTTTTCTTATGGAGAGACCTTTATAAGGAACACCATGCTAAAATCTAGTTTTAATGTTTTGCTATCTATCTCCAAAAATATTTGTGACAAACGCAAAAACGAGTTCATTGCCCCTACCAGAAATGTATTTTAGAAATATTTTGGAGAGGTCTAGAGTGATGGATGGTGGGGTTATAAGTTCAAGATGAATGATCCCTCAAAAATAAAGCAGGCTGAATTGAAAACTAATGTATCCTAATAGTAAAGCCTGCATTGGAAAGGATAGGTATGACAACAAACAACTGACATTATACTAGATCCTGGGCCTTATCCTCTTTGAATGTGTATAAAACGGTACTTGGTCCAACACCTTTTTGGGTATTTTCAATTTTATCAATTTTAAAGAAGGTGATACCAATTCTTGATTGCTTGTACAAATATTCAAAGTAGAGAAACGTTTCTTGATGTTCCTTGTCTTGAAATTATGTTCGTTCCATAATCCAATCTTTTTGCCTTCTGATCTTTGAAAATGACTCAGTTTTCAGTTTCAGTTTTCATTGTTTTATCAATCAATCCTAAATACAATCTCAAGTTAAAAACAATACATTAACAGTTACTTACAGAAATTTTTAACAATTTGAATTACATATCAATAGCACACACAAGATAGACAAAATTTACAAGAATATATTTAGGATTAGTTGACTAAGGAGGAACTCTCTAAATAGATGAACTAATCGAGAGAGAGTCCCCCCATTAAAAACAAAAAAACTAAAAGAGTTTTATTGAGAAACAACAACCAACCAGATGTTTGTTTATCCCTTGTTTATCAAGTAGAATTGAGGACGTTTTGCCATTCTTTGAGTTAGACTATGAATAGTTAAAATTCAATGTAGATATGAGTCAATGAAGAAAGTTTTGAGACTGGATCGAAATACTGAAGTAGAACTAGAAACACGAATGAAAAGTGGGATAGTGTTCCAAAGTTTGGAGCCAAAATACTTAATTGTTTTAAGCCCATAAAGGGTAGTGTTTTTGAAGGATTTAAAGAGGTCACCCCTGGTCACCTGACGAGTTCCAATCCTATGAACTGATGAGTTAAGAGTAAAATAGGAATGAAAACAGGTTGGAGATACTTTATTCAGAGCTTTGTACACAAACATCAGGATATTTGAATGTATTATGTCTTCCAATTTAAGAATTTTTAGGGAACGGAAAATTGGGGAGGAAGGAGCAGCAAAATGTGAGAAACTAATGCATCTTAGAATTTTCTTTTGGAGGAGATAAAGAGGATTTAGATATGTATCATATGTTAAACCCCAGGCAGTGATGCCATAGCAGAGAAATGAAGAGAATAGGGAGTTATAGAGGCTGGTCAGAGGTTGCAGAGGAATGTAGTGTCTTATTTTGAAAAATATTCCGGAGGTTCTAGTAAGCTTCTTATGAAGTTCAGTAATATGGTATTTCCAGGTTAGGTGTTCATCCAACAGAATTCCCAGAAATTTCACATATTTAGATCTGGAAATGTTTTTCCTACCAAATTTAATGTTGATAAGGTCAGGTAGTTTTTTCCTGGGTGAGTGGAAAAGGACAAAGCTAGTTTTATCAATATTAAGGGCCAATTTGTTACAATCAAGCCATGATTTGACCTTACTTAGTTCTTTACTTATTGTTTTTGTGAGATTATTAAGATCATCGGCTTCAGAATAAATGTTTGTATCATCAGCAAATAAGTAAAATGACAAGACACTAGTGACACTGGGCAAGTCATTGATGTAGATTAGGAAAAGGAGAGGTCCAAGAACTGATCCCTGTGGAACACCACATGTAATGTCACACAATGAAGAGGAATAACCATTGATTGAAACCAGTTGACTGCGATTACTAAGGTAAGATCTGAACCAGTTGAGAGCAATATCTCTAATGCCATAATGCTCTAGTTTTTTAAGTAGTATTTCATGATTGACAGTATCAAAAGCCTTTTGAAGGTCTATAAAGATTCCACAGCCAAGTCTGTTATTGTCAAGAGTTGATTTAATACTTTCAGTTAAAGTGACTAATGCATGTTCTGTTGAATGTCCACTACGGAAACCAAATTGCATACTGAATAAAACCTCACATGTTTCAAGAAATCTTTGAAGGCGAGCCTGCATAAGTTTTTCAAATATTTTGCTAAAGATGGAAAGCAATGAGATTGGTCTGTAATTGCATGTTTTGGTCTTAAGACCTTTCTTAGATATAGGAATTACCTTTGCAATTTTCAATTTATCAGGAAAAATACCAGTTGTGAACGACTCATTAATCAGTATGGAGAGGTCAGAGGAGATAGGATAATTAAGTATTTTCAATAACTTGACTGGAATGCTATTTAGGCCAGAAGATTTGCCATTTTTTAATGATTGTATTACATTAGAAACCTCATTGACAGCGCATGGAGAAAGGAAAAAGGAATCTGCATTTGAATTTGATAAGTAAGATAAAGGAGATTTTTGAGTTATTGGGATTTTTTTAGTGATACCTTCAGCTACCTTTGTAAAGTATTCATTAAATTAATTTGCTATATGAACTGAATCTGAAATTTTAATGCCATTATCATCAGTTAAATGTGAAAATGTATCAGACTTGTTTGGTTTAAAACTAATTACATCCTTAATTCCTTTCCACAATAATTTCATATTGTTTTTGTTCTCATGAAAGTACTGTTGGTAATAATTCTTTTTACTCTGTCTGATTTCATTCACAACACGATTGCGGAACTGTTTGTATGCTTTAAGGGTAGTAGACGAATTTGAGCATTTGAACTTTTTAAAGAGCTTATCTCTAATTTTCATCATTTTTTGAATCTCAAAGTTAATCCAAGGTTTGTTTCTTAATTTTAGCATTTTCTTGCTCAACTTTTTCTCTGGACAGTGTTTCTCAATAAGATTATTGAGATTAAACATAAAAGTGCCAAATTTTGCATTCAAATCAGTGCTTTCTTCACTAAGATAGGAGATATCCATTTCTGAATATTCTGACAGGAAGCTAGCTTCATCAAACTTTCTATAATCATGAGCGAAATAGGATGTATTTTTATACGCGGGTGCATTGTTCTTAAAAATGGCGAACTGAGGAAGATGGTCAGAGATCATAGATAATAAATTACCACTTAGAATATTACAGTCAGTGATATCACTTAGGAAAATATTATCAATAAGCGTGGAGCTGGTGTCAGTAATACGAGTTGGGTGCAAGATGGAAGGTATAAGGTGAGAGGAAAACATAAAGTTAATAAAGTCATCTGTAAGGGTATGGCTGCAATAGTTGAGCAAATTTATATTAAAGTCACCCATGATATGGATAACTTTATCTTCATCAGAAATTGAAGAGAGGGTTTCCTGAAGGTGTTGCGTGAACTTTGCGATATCTGAGCTGGGATGCCGATATGCACAACAACAGATTATATTTTTAGCTCTAGTATTTTCAATCTCAACCCATATAGTTTCAAAATCAGCCAAGCTAACAGAAAGATCATCTCGTCTATATGCTGTAAGATCTGATTTGACATAAATACCTACACCACCTGCAGCACTTTGAGAGACAGTGTGATAAAAATTATAGCCTGGTAGATTGATATTTGCCTTTATAGGAGCATTGACAGAGGCCTTGATTTCAGAAAGACCAATAACTTGGAAATCCATCTTAAGGGAGCAAAGAAGAGCATGGAATTCTTCATAATGAAGTGAAAGACTACGAATATTCATGTGGAAGAGGGCAAAATCCTTGCTAGAAATTTCTAGATTATTCAGTTCCTTTAAGGAATAGTATTCAGAGCTCAAGTTTATGTTGATATTTTCATCAATGTCATAATCAGATAGATTTGGCAAATTAGTTAACCTGGATGCAATTTCAAAAGGTGGATTAGACAATTGATAGTTGGAAAAGATGTCAAAATCATTTTCACATTGTAAGACACTGTCAGGTACCAGGGTAAAAGGGAAAATGGTGAAGTTTTCTAATATGGAACAATACAAACAAATCCATTTTTTATTATCAGGCTCTTTTTGGAGTTCCTTATATTCAGAAATTGAAATATCATTGCATTCTATGTGAATCCAGTTATTACACTGGTCACAAAAAATTGATTTATGGTTATGTTTGACACTATTTTTGCAAATGCCACAGGGAAATACTATATTATTTGCCTCAATTTCTACCTCAGAAGTTATTCTAGCTATTATTTCATCAGTCAGTTTAGATAAGGTCAACATCTGGTAGTTTGCAAAAATGAAAAAATAAATAAGATATAAATGTTAAAAGTTCAAAATGAACAAAAAAATTGACGATAGTTACCAATAATTTATAAAACGCAAGATTTCTTGGCAACACAATTCGGTGCTGTGACAAGACGGTGACAGGCAAAGTAGGAATCAATCATCCACAGAGAGTCGAAATATTCTGTAGCTTGGTCAAGGTCTTCTTCCCTGTATTTATATTTCTTGAAGCCTGAGCCATCATCAATTAGTAGGGATGCAGGGTAAGAAAGCTTCACTTTCCAAGTCTCATTGTGAATTAAAAAGTATCTGCGGATCTTGAGAAGTTTTTTTCTTTTTGCCATTGTTTGCGCTGAAAAAAGCTGTTCGACTTTGATTGACAGGTTGATGTTGCCACTTGATTGGAACTTTGTATTCCTGATCTTGTTGGATTGAGAAAGAACGGTGGAGGAATCTTGCCACGATAGGAATTCAGCATAAATTGGTCTAGGGGCAAATGCTGATGAGTTTTTTCGATTAACTTTATGGGCTCGGTCAATTGTGATTCCATTTATTCCACATTTCTCAAGATGTTGCAAAATTAATTCCTTGGACTGCTCCCAGCTTTCATGGGATTTGGGTTCTGGAAAGCCATGAAAGATGAGCGTTTTACGCATAGTTTTACGTTTTACGACTCCAAAATAAATATCAATAATTTTTCTTGTAGCTCAAAGATTTCAACATAAATGATGGCATACTACATGACGAAGGAATACGTATTATTATCATTCATTTCATTTGGATTACTTCATACAGCGCTCTGTCAAGGTAATACTTATTCACTTTTCACGGATTCTTGGTATTATAGACAGCCTCCCCATTAGCAGATTTAGGGGGAGGCAAATCAAGATTTTGATATTTTCACAACAAAACCTGTAAAAGTTCTAAAAAATAGTTTTCAAAGGGACCAGCAGAACGAGCATGAACCTCTATGCGATCCCTTCTTCTAGGGATCATCTAAAATTTTTACTTCATAAAAAATATCCTTAATTTACCTGTGTATTGACTTTGTTGACCTTTTGAAGGACTTGAGTCCTCTCATCAAGTAAAACATGGCTATCCATAGTTCTGCTTGCCACAGGGACATACCCAGAGGGGAAGCCAGGGTTGTGGCTTATCCCCCCCTTTGAAAAAAATCTAAACATATTGTTGTTGATAACACTTTTTATGGGCTTCTATCCACAAGTGAGAGCTAAAAGTTATCCACCGCTCCCCTCTGCACCGCGTCTTGTTACGTCCCTGCATCCCTGCATGCACGTCCCTGTGTCTCTGAAACCTCTAACAGTGTCTGTACTAGTGCTTCTTTGATCTAGCTCCCAACCCCCAAAGCAAAGCAGATTTATATTGATTAGTTGAATAGGGAACAAATGATTGAAGCCTCAAACTTCTTTAATCCATCTGAACATTATATTGTTTCAGGTGGAATGCCATTGATTAGAAATGGTCCTAGGGATATTGAAATCGAGCGAGGCCAGCCACTGAAACTTCCTTGCACAGTCATCGGAGATCCCAAGCCTAGGGTGACATGGTACAAGAATGGAAACATGCTCTCTTATACATCTAAATTACGTCTTCTGGATGATAATGGTTTATACTTTGAAAAGGTCAGAAAAAGTAGCCGCAGGTCAGATGAGGGCACTTATTGGTGCATTGCTACAAATGACAATGGGGAAACTCGAAGTAGGAATGCAACTTTAACGATAATATGTAAGTTTTAGGCATTTCATTTATTTATGTTCTCATGTCTTGAATCTTTAAAGGAGCTGCCAAATTGTAATTACTGAAATGTATGGACGCAAATGCTTCATTCAATGGTAGGGAGTTGGTTTGCCAAGGAAGGCCCAGAGAACCCTTTATACAAACATTCAAATGTGAGCATTGTATCCCTCTGTAACACTAGAGCAGTGTCCAGCTTGCTTTCTCTGCATGCCATATCAAAAATACCTTGTGCATGTTTGTCTGATATCAAAGTTTCACCTAAAAAACGGATTCTATTTACAGCATTGTGTGAAGGTGCTGTTAGCCAATGAAAATGATCTGGCCACTGGACTATCACATTAGCGAGAGACAGCTTTGATAAGTTTTGTGCAATAAAACTTAACCAGTTGCGTTTTGAACTTTAAATTGTTTCGGGCAAAAATACTATCTTATTGTTGTAAATGATTTTGAATATGTCTCACAATGAATAAACACTTTTTTATCAACTAGCTACTTTAATGGGCTCAAGAAATACCCCTAAGTCCATCACGGCAGCCATTTGATACAATAGATAAACTAAGCATGGACCAGCTTTAACCCTGTCAATTCCCTTTACTGAAATACATTGCTTTAATTCTAGATATCAGTCGAAGATTCAAACTTGATCCCCAGAATGTTGACATCAGTCGCCTTGGGTTTGTCCAGCTAGATTGTCAACCACCCGACGCTTTTCCAAAACCAAGTGTCACATGGAAGAAAAACTCACAAATCGTCCAGACAGATGACCGCATAAGACTGCAGAGTTTTGGGTATGTTTATCACCTACGCATTAGCAAAGCCTTGCAGCAAGATGCAGGGAATTATACATGCGTTGCTTACAATAGAGCCGGACAGAGGACTAGTCGACCAGCCCACCTCAGAGTGCTAGGTGAGTTTAAGGTTTAAATTCACTTTCATAATTCAGTAGCCTTATTGGTTTTTGGTTTTTGCATCGCTTCTTCATTTTATATTCTTTTTCATCCAAAATTTCTGGAAACTTTTTCCCTGGTAATAGGCACATAAATTTCTGGTATGGTATGCCAGTACACTTGATATGTTTTTCTGATGAACATACACTGATATAATTATGCACAGAAGACATGGAGGTTTAATTTACACAAACCATTTCAGATAAATGTACATACACAGATTTTCCTAATCTTAATTCCTCTCAAGTTTACAAAAAGTACCATCAGGTCTCCACACTCTAACTAGTGAGGGTCATCTAGGGGTTCCAGGGAACAGGGACAAATTAAACAGGGAGCAAGGGAACATTGACAGCAAGCAGGAATCAGGGAACACAAAATATCAACATTTCTTCTTAGAACAATGATGGAACATTTGCAACTTCTATAAGGGAACAGGGAAACATGACCCCATCCTATATGATCCTCGCTAGTAATATGTTATTCTTCTAAAATTAAATGTTTCTGTAATTGCTAGTTTGTAGAATATACCAACTATGGAATTAGAATATCAAAAATAAATGATAATATCTAAATAATTCCTGCTTTGTTTTGTCTTCTCTGAAAAAAAATCTATCGCCTCTTGATTAGTGGAACTGTGCGTCAAGGGAGCCTAATCTATCCCCTCCCTAATAAGTGGATATGTAATTATACTTCTGAGAGTTATTTAGGTTGTTGTTTGTTGCTGATATTCTTAATCAACAGATGGTATACTCTACCATTTGGTAATGATACAAGCATGATTCTTAATTCTAGGAGAGTAGTATATTACTAATTAGAACATGCAGAGCTGGTGAAAGTATCTGAACTTTATAATGAATGTTTTCTTGCAGTTCCTCCATCTGTTTCCGTTGCAACAACAGGAATAGTAGTTTACGAGGAAGAAACTGCGGATTTATCATGCCAAACAAGCGGTGTTCCTCAACCCTCAGTTAGCTGGTATAAAAGTAAAGAGGAGCTGCCATTATCGAGGCTGAGAAAGATTTCTCCCAAGCGAATTCAAATTGTTAGGACCAAGCTTTCGGATGCTGGTGTTTTTGTTTGCAGAGCTATGAACAGTGAAGGAATCACAGAAAAGAATGTTACCTTGTCTGTCAAAAGTGAGTATCCCTTCTTTTCTTACCCATGAGACTCTTTTAGTTGGTGCGTGGTTAATCACCCTCCTCGCCATTCTCAAATAGTTTGTCCCTTACTAGTACTACAAAAAAATATCAAGGTTGGCTATTCTCTTCAAACTCAATAAATGATAAGGGCAGCTCATCGTTCATCTCAAGTGGCTGAGGAGTGCATTGAGATGGAGGAGTGCAATCGCCCGCCTCAAATGGCTAGGTCTGCTGTGCGTGCACAATATTGTTGTCGGTAGCCTTTTGAAGAGAAGATTCTGTTTGGATACCATTTTTTAATATTTGGCTCAAGGGCAGGATAACATGAAGAATATTTAAGAGTTTCATACTCATATCTAATAAAACGAAGTCGCAAAAGGCTAGACGAGAGATGGTCAAAATTAATCGCTATATCTTTGGTGATTGTGTTTGAATCACAGAAAATACAATCTTAAAGTCATAGGAAACAGGGCTTATTTCATTTACTAAAAGCACTCCCTTGTTTATGTTAAGTCTATCAATGCTTATTTTGATGGTAGATCCTGGAAAATTAACAATTTTAGGATGGGGAGGAAAAAAATATTGAAACATGATAGTCATCAGAGTAATACGCTAGAAAGAGAACCACCATCCTCAAGTGTTGTACAGATCAAAGACCGTTCTACTAGATAAATGATTGCCAAAAAGCGATTTTTAGCAATATACTCGTATGGTCCCAATAGTCTGTGTGTTTCAACAACTCCGCAATTTACTGTTCTATTATACACTTTTTGCGTTTCTAGTGCTGCCTCGTTTTCTGACTCGGCCTGCAAATTTGAAAGTTGGCATCGGACAGGATGCACGCTTCGATTGCAAGGTTCAAGCTGAGCCTGGCTACAAGATCATCTGGCAGCGCATTAATCGTGCACAATCGGCTGTGTTTGTCAAGGGCCAGACGGAGAAGAGGATCACGATTTTTGATGATGGCAGGTTGCAGATTAAGAATGTGCAGAAGAACGACGAGGCTTCCTACGTTTGTACTGTGATCAGTGGAGATAAAACTGAATCTGCTTCTGCAAGGCTTTCTGTTGTTTGTAAGTTCCTATTTTTCATCTTGGTTCATGTATTGATTTGTTTAGTTTCTTTCTTAGGTTAAGATTAGGGTTAGAGTTAGGGTTAGAATTACGGTTAGGGTTATCGTGTTATGTCAGTGTTAGGTGTTTCATTTACTGAAGGGGGACATTCCTTGCAGCGTTCTTTTGTATTCCTCATTCTTTAGTCTTCTAAAGTAGTAAAGGCATTAGAAATATTATAGATTACCTAATGGATAGGAAAATGAATAAATAGTTGATTAGAAAAATATTTTATCGAAATAAGTAAGAATTACGGTTAGTATCGCGTCCAGCACCTAAATTTAGTTTACAGAGTGACATTGAAATAGTGTTTCAACGAATCTCGAATCGTTGTTGGTTAATATTTCACTTTGTTGAATGGAAATAAACTTTATCCTTATTTTGCAGATACTAGCGTCCCGTTGCCAGAAGTGAACATATTTCCGCTGAACAGAACAATAGTGGAAGGCAACGACTTCAATCTCACTTGCATTGCTAAAGGCAATCCAGTACCAACCGTCACTTGGCATTCTGCTTCAAGCAATACTGAAATCACGGAGGGAACTGAAGGCATTATCCAACAGAGCAATGGATTCGTGCATAGTTTGTTGTTTAAGTTGGTCAGACCTTCAGATTCTGGATCTTACAGGTTTGTTTACATTTCTCCTCACTGAATCTGTCCCAAGTATTTGATATGCAAGTATGTAAGGATTTGTTTACGATTTTGAAGATTTTCATTTATGAAGGGTCTTTGATCGGTGCAGAACTTGAGGCTTGCGAAGAAAATCGGAAACATAGCGGGATATCTTGATAAGACCAAATGAAATAGTTATTATATTATGCTATGTTTACGATTTTGAAGATTAATATTTATGAAGGGTCTTTGATCAGTACAGAACTTAAGAATGGGGGGAAAAATCGGAAATATAATAGCGCAATTAGGCAATATAATATCTTCATAAGATCAAATGAAATAGTTATTATATTATGCTATGTTTACCATTTTGAAGATTGACATATATAAACAGTCTTTGATCAGTACAAAGCTTGAGGATGGCGAGGAAAATCGGTAACATAGTGCAAAATAATAACTACATATTAAGACCAAATGAAATAGTTGTTATATTATGCTATGTTTACGATTTTGAAGATTTACATTTATGAAGGGTCTTTGATCAGTACAGAACTTAAGAATGGGGGGAAAAATCGGAAATATAATAGCGCAATTAGGCAATATAATATCTTCATAAGATCAAATGAAATAGTTATTATATTATGCTATGTTTACGATTTTGAAGATTTACATGTATTTTCGGTTTAATGATTGGTTGTGCGATTCGTGTGCAAGTTTTAAACGTAAATGATTTTTGTGCCTGTTTTAAGACCCTAGTAAAAAAGTTTTAAACAGCAAGCTATAAGATTTTGAAACAATTTGTATACTAGTCTGAAGCAATTATTCACGAATTTGAAATAGTCCAAGTTTTCAACGATTGGTATACGTGTTCTAGACAGAACGATGAACGGCTTCAAATTAATTTGTGTACAAAATTTTGGCATTTGGTAATTGGGTCTGCGAAGCAACTGGTTATAATATGATGAAAACATTGGTTATCTGTCTTTCAAATGATGGTTTACGAATGTCAAACGATATCACCAAGTTTTTAGATATTTAAATATTTGTTATATGGTCACGGATACAATGCTTATATTCATACAGTATCTGTTTTTAAGTATATGCATTCAATATGGTCTCTTTTTTTCTAGATGTACTGCATCTAACTCTGGAAGGACTATTTCAAAGGTGGCATATCTCACAGTGACACGTAAGAAATTATCTTTATATTTGATTTTCTCCACTCAGCATGTTCTGATACTTTCTCAACCCATGATCAGCAATACTACGCCACTCTAGAACTAAAGAAAACTTGTTGAAATATCATGATGTACGCTTATGGTTGCTACTTCAGGAAGCAATACATCTGGAAGCACTTTACATTAATTTCTTTTTTACGTCAGCACAAATATTTAGTACTGATTCGGCATTTAAATGTGTACGTCTCAATCCCCCTTGCTGTATATTAGGTAGGCCAAAAATTAGCTCCGAAAACTTGTTCATCGATATTAGATTTTTTACCCAAATCAAAATCATTGCATTCTCTTGTTGATGATCAAGCAAATATTTTTCCCAGAGAAATTGAAATTCATGCCCTTTTGATGTGACTCATGTTGCTTCTATAAATATTAGACAAATTTATGAATATATAACGATTTGTTCTCATCTATGATTATACGACAATTATGAATATATAACGATTTGTTCTCACCTATTAATATACGACAATTATGAATATATTACGATTTTATCCCTACAACTGGGCTACCAAATTTCTTATATGCCTCCACCAGGTAGGTATCGAACCGAGGACCTTCCCCACCAAAGGAGAGCCTCTGGTGTTTCCAGCTCTAGAGCCCGATAACACTTGTGGCAATGTATTTCCCTGTATAGACCATGCCTTTCGAAATTATGTGACGATTCTAATGATAGAAATACAGTGAAATCATTAATTATAACACCTATGCTAAACAGACAAACATTTCATGATAATGCTTCAAAAAATGATAAAAAATATTTACAGGAATCTTAATTCTAACATTTATCTTTTATTTGATTTAATACAAACATTTAATTTCAAAATTTTTGTAAACATATTGATTTCATAATTTATTTTCTGTTTCAGCCATACCAAGAATTCCTGATCCCCCAGACTACGTGGACTACAATAACGTCACTGCAACCACCTTGGTATTGAAATGGAAGGCCTCCCGTAATCCGGCCGGGGCCCCAGTAACATCATATGTGATTTCCATCTATGATACAAAGGGTCACGTTTGGAAGGCTCTTGCTTCTGATATCAAGCAGTTACAGTACACTGTGCGGAATCTGTCTCCTGGCAGTAATTACGAGTTCAGAGTTTCGGCCGTCAATAAAGTTGGCAGAAGCAACCCTAGCAGAGCTACTCCGTCTATTCGCACTAAAAGTAGAAATGGCGTCAAGACAACAAAAATGCCAGGTATTTTTTTTAGTCTTTTTCTCACGCAAAATATTACAGCAACGAATAGCTTTATATTTGATTTGTTTTTATTTGTCTTCATGTGATAGAGAAATGGCATAGCCAGATAGACAAGCTGCTATAGATAAGCCCAAGGAATACCCACAAAGCAAATGTTTCCTTAGCCAAGCGATAAAACCGCAGACGTCAAAGTTGTTGAAAACGATGGATCTATTTTCAACTTGGCGCGCACTAGCTTTCAACCTTTTCAATTCACTTTAAGTTTTGTTGGCACATATCAATTCATAAACCACTGAATACTTAACCTTTTGTCCTTTTGTACTCCGTGTTTGTAGTAGGGCATTGATACCGAGAAGAGATGTTAATCAAGTGCTAAGTGACGGGCTAGTTACCTGAAATGTTTTCTGTGGAAATATGTTTTGTGGTGTATCTATGAAATATTTCGAATATCAATCCAGTTTCTTATTGCATGCGAGTATAATATTTTTATTATTTGAATAGGATTACTTTATACGGTTTCTCTTTCACACAACTACTTGATAGCAGTCAGATTAGGGTCCGTGTTGGGCTTAGGCTTTGCTTAGGCTTAGGCCAAGTCCTGAATTTTAATCTTTTGATTGGAGAAATTACAAAACTGGACCCCAATTGCCTGGAAGCTAATTTTCTCAAGTGTTTGCACTCACGTACTGACCAAATACCTCAATTTCAGTACTCTGCTTTCTAACTTTTTATAACAGTCTGCAAGTACTCTGTGTTAGTTTTCGTTTATTCTGAAATCACTGCTGTGAATCAATGATCGCAATATATTTTGTCTCTAGTCACATTGGGTACACCAAAGTATGTCGACAAACTCCTGGATGTTAGTCTTACTGTCACTACATCATCTTCGTCGAGAATAGATTCTTTCAATATACTATGGACGGTAAGCATTTTTCCTATATGTAGAATTTGTACCTTTTTTATAGATTGTTTACCGAAGGACATGAAAATATTTTTCTCTTCTTGCGTCCGAAGAATTATCATGTAAAATTTCCTGTATAAGAGTAATAGAGAAACAGTAACCGATAGGGGGGTACTCGCAAACCCTCAATACGGGTCCATGTCAATATTTGGGGTTCGAAATGTTCTATTAACTCAACATTTGGGGTTGTTGAACTACAACATAGACAAAGTTCAATATCTGGGGTTCAGAAATTAAAAGTGACGGAGAATCGTAGAATCTAGTGCATTTCATTAGTGACCCATTAAAAGAGCCATTACCATTTTGATGAATAAGAATATTTGGTTCTCTGAAAAATATTGAATTCGATATTTGGGTCCCTAAAGATCAGGCTTAATATTTAGGGGTCAGGAAAGGGTGGCATGGAATCCTCGTATTGAAAGATGAGGAGCAACCCCCTGGAAAAATCACCCCTCCAAAACTCGGTTCAGTCTGATAACCACTGTCTCAATCAGGACCATTCACCGTGCTAGACCATGTCTTGTTAATTCATCATCTTACAAGAGTTTTACTATTTTAGCCTGTGTACCCAGCAAGCCGTGTAAAAGGGTACGAGATCTTCTGGAAGAAAAAATCAGCAACTGATTTTGAGTCTCCGAAAGCAGTGTATGATGGAAGCATCAACTCTTACGTATTGGAGAACTTGGAGCCTGGAACTCCGTATGAAGTGAAAGTCAGAGCCTTCAATGACCGATATGGCAGCAGTTTCAGCAATGTCAAGGCCTTTTCAACCATGACTAAGCAAGAAGGTTCGTGCACTGATTTTTCTGTTGAAGATTTAATCAAATGGGCTTGGCAGACAAAATTTAGACGCATTTTCTTTGACAAAGTCAGGAGCCTTTCTATAGAAATTCGTATATTTGTTAAGGGCTGATTTGTGAAGATATAAGCTGAGGGAGCCAAGCTGTGTTTATCGTGTTAGCCTGTTTATGTCTCTAGTAGGCGATTACATTACCATGCAGCTGAATCATTAATTCAACTTTGGATTCGTTATTTTTCAGATTTTTATTTGTTTAATTTGTCGAAGTGAATTTGAAAACTTTTCTGTTGTATTCAGTACATTTGTAGAAATTCTACATTTCTCTGTTCTCTTCACATAGATATGTTCTCCCTGCAATTTTGATGAGATTCCCAACATTGTTCCAAAAAATGGTTTGGGTTTTTTAGTGGTTTGGGTGAATTCAGATCAAATCTGAGATGCTTTGTGTGAATTACACGACCCACGCAGAACTCGAATCCACAACCTCACGCAGGGCTCGAACCCATAACCTCACGCAGGACTTGAACCCACAAACTCACGCAGGACTTGAACCCACAACCTCAACCAGGACTTGAACCCACAACCTCAACCAGGACTTGAACCCACAACCTCAACCAGGACTTGAACCCACAACCTGCCGAAGGACTTGAACCCACAACCTTTGATTTGTGATTGAATTTCCGAATCCTACTTCTTCTCATACCAGTAGAATGTGAGATTAGTTTCGTTTAATGTGAGTTGATGTGAGTTTTATTTATTGATATTTTTCTTTCATGCAGTGTTTATACCACCCCCCAGTAACGTGCGGCTGAAAGTCAACGACACTGGAAAGGTTCTTGTCACATGGTCTGCCAGCAAAATCAAAGGCCTCTCTGGTTACGAGGTAAGAAATATTGTTGAGAATATTTGGTTATTTCAGTGGATAAAGTTTGGTTTTTTCAGTAGAGTAATCATTGTAAGCCTTTTAAGACAGTGAGAGGATGGCCTTGTTGCTGGATCGATCTTCTGATCCATTATATGAGTGGGAGGAAAGAATTTTCCAGCTCTGTGATTTCAGGCAAAAAACTAAAAAAAATGAAGGACTATTGTCATAATGCTCGATTAGTTGAACTATTGTATTGAGCTGATCCATGGTTTATGCAAACGTCTTACGAAGATGGTAAGCGTGTTTGCCAATCAACTCAACTTATATCAGTACAGCATATCAACTTGAAGAGTCTTTGAGGGGCTGGGGACTCTGCTGAAGAGTTGTCTGTTAAAATTACTCCAAAGGAAACGAAAACTATCGTTGAAATAGATCCAAGGATATAAAATAGAAAGGTACCACTTTGAAGTAAATGCTATTAAATAAACTACCTATACAAAACTATTAGCTAGCAAAACAGGTCAAAAACCAAAATTCCATTCACAACAACAATGTCTTCTTCGTTTATTTACTATTCTTATCTCATTCGGATAGTTAAGTAAAGGTGTTAGTTGTTATTTATTTCAATTTTCATTTATCTTAACATTCAGATTGTATGGATCGCATTTGACGCCACTTCCGTTGAAACCAAGACAGTGCCAGCCAACGTGACGTCGTTCATGATTGGTGGTTTGAATCCCGATAAATGGTATCACGTGACATTGGCTCTCAAAGTCGAAAATAGAGCTGGTCTGAAAAGTGACAAGCTGAAAATCCAACCAAGATTGGGTATGTTCATTTAGGTTCATTTACTTTCAGGCTAGTCATTCTCCTTGGAGAAAATTAGAAAAGATGGAAGATGAAAGAAGCACACTTATACCATTCTATTGGCTCTATTTCCATATGGCAGAATCATAAAGTCATTTTCAATGTGTATATATTTTTGTATCAACATTCAGGTTTAGAATTCTTGTATATGTATTTTATCAAGTCTGTTTTAAATAAGAAATTAAATGCTGGGAATATGAGCCTTGCAACTTAGGCTATGTTGTGTGATAGGTTATGTAAAACATGTATACCTAAATTTTGCTCGAAAGTTTGAAGGGACCTCGTGAGCTGTGAAGTGAACAGTCGTTCCTTGATCGATTTAGATGGAATCTTCTGTAACACAAATAGATGCATTGAACACGCCTTGACCAGTGAGCTTTACGTAATAGCGTTGTGCATTCCCTTGGCTTCTTGAAATTTGATCAAAATCATGACCTAAGATTTATACTAATTGGTAGAAAAGTAGCAAGAAACTACTCATTCATCTCCCCAAGCCTGTTTAGTGATTGCTCACTCATCAGGAGATGTACTGATAAAACTTAATGAATAATGTTTATTTTCAATAGCTGGAATAAATAGCAATAAAAATGGAGGAGCATCTGGTACAGGCAATAACAATGCAGATGGCACCTCGGGCAAACGTGCCAACGATGATGGTACAGGGGTGGCAGCTAAGGAAAACGAGGACTCGGACCTTATCAAGCTTCTTAAGACCCCCTGGTTTATTGGGGCAGTTGGGGGTTTCATCTGGCTTGCAATCTGCATTATCGTCTTGGTGATTGTGTTGAGGAGAAGAAAAAGGAAGCGTCATACCCCAGCTTTTCATGCAGAGCAAGCTAATGGTAAGTTACCCTACCCTATGTACCCTTTTCCTTTATACCCAAGCCCTATTTCCTCTTACCCTATTTAATTCAATATTATTCGCAAATTACATCTGAATACAGGATACTAAAAATATGTAATCTACACGACCCAAGAAAAGCAAAGCTTATCTTGCTTGGGCCATAAATTAAAACAAGAAGCTATTACAAGAAAAATAAAACAGTACAATTCTAAAACTAGTACAAAGTATAATTCAACAGTAACAATAAATGCGTCATAAAAACCAGGTAATCGAGGTGTTTGAAGAGTATTTGATGATGAAAGTTGTTGATACAAATATTAGAAAGATTGAAATAATTTGATAAGAAGTAAGATAATGTAAATTGATGTTAGTTTCAGATTAAGTTTGTATTTTCTATTTACCCTAAACCTTATCACACAAGCCCTATCTACCCTAAACTTTTATACCCAAGCATATAGATACCCTTATACTCAAAATCTCATCAATTTTCAGGCCTGCTGCCAACCAGAAGCCCAATGAATAGCATCAACCGGAACAGGTGGGTTCAATGATTTATTCTTAAGCATTTTTAGTTGTACTACACACCTTGACCAAACATTTGAGATGCTTTCTTATATTTCTTTTGAGTTGACTAGGCCGCCCCTCTCCTATCCAAATAATTCTACGGCATTATTTATTTGATCGAATTAACTTGTGAGAATGAAAATATGACCCGAGCAGGAAATTTTCATTCCTGTTTCAAGGGGTTTGAGATTTTATTGTAAATCTTTGGCAACTGGGTAAATAGTACTTTATGTAAGGTCGTTAAAAAGTCTCGATGAGTTTACTACAACATTATTGTAGTAAAATTTTCTGGATTTCAGATAATTGGGTTTTGCCATGTCTCAAAGTTTTATGGATGTCTTAAAATTTCTTACCCAAAAAAATTCAATTTACTGAATTCCATTTAAAAACTTGTGACATGGTAAAAACATGATATCAAAATTGAATTTTCCTCGACAGCATTGCTTTGTCAATACCTTCATCGTAGTGCTCGATCTACAGAAGTACAGAGTGATAAAGATTAGAAACAAGAAATGAGACTGGCTCTCTATTACTCAAAGTTTCATACTTAACAATCAACATACAAACGTATAGATTAAAAGACTAGTACACGATGAAGTCTGTCTGATGATTGCGAAAGCATTAAACTTTCAGTAACAGAGTGCTTTCTTGATCCTATGTATTTCAAAATCGAATTTTTAGATATCTAAGTTTAGACTCTGAAGCTACAATCTGGCTTCATCTTTCAAATGTAATCGTTTCTTGTCATAAATATATATATATATATTTTTTCTTTCTTCTGTTATAGAGCTAACTATCGTGACTCATCATTTTTATGGGGTGATATGGATCCTTCACAACAAGGAGGTCCTGAGCCTCCCCCATCCTACAAGGCAGTTGCACCAACGAACCCCAGCATCATGGAAGAAACATCTAGTAAAGTGGAATCAAAACCATTACTTGGTACATCAAATTATTCTACCTCCTTGTATTCTAGCCCCCTCTTGACAATTAGAGACCAGCGGGTGCCTTGTGGCGGGGATTGCCGAGTGGTTAGATCACTTGACCCTTGTTCATCCACCTTCAGACCTGTCACAAAGTGTGAGGAGAGAATATGCCAACTCTCTGTTATTCTAGGCTAAAAGGCAAAAGGAATCACGAGGTGTGGTCACATTAAGAGGAAGGACCAGGGTCGCACTGCTCGATTAGTTTACCTACTCAGTGAGCCATTTTTGGTTTGCCCATAAACCAATAGCTTACGAAGATAGTAAGTGTGTATTTGCCTATCAACTATTCTGTAAGTTGGGTTCCGCAACAATCTTTTATCTTGCTTGGGTGCCACTAAACTCAGAGTATGGGTTCGTATGTGCAAACAGTTAAATAACTAAACGAATTTACCACCCAAACGCATGATGGGTCAGGCCTTGACTAATCATGAGAATCAGGCTACCAGGCTCTATGTTGAAAAATGGAAAAATATTTCGGCATGGCAGCCACATGATAGTGAATTAGCAAAATCTTTCGCCTCTGTCAGATACATTTAACCCAAACCCCCATGCCTTATTAGAAATTGTTTTTAATTCAGAATTTGTAATTTTAGTTTCTTTTATGTTTTAGTTGGTATTAATTAGCTTTAGCTACTGTAAAAAACCAACTTTGAATAAATTGATAATAATAATAAATAATAAAAGAATAACAACCTACAAGAACCAACAACCGATGCCGTTTCAGGATTAATAAATAAAAAACAATAGTTTCATGAATGGTTGCACAATTGAGTACTATTTGATGCATTACAACATTGACTTCTGTAATATTTCAGGTAATAGAGCCGCAGAATATATCGAAATGAAACCAAAAACAGCCAACGGGGATCTGTACAAGAATAATAAAAATGCTAATAATTTAAGAAGACCTGGGGATGTAGGTGAGTTTGTCAACGATTCACATTTCATTTCGTATGAACATTTTGCTCTTAATTCATTTTGTTTAGTAAAGCTGATATGCTAAGACGGCTATTTCCTAACTTGAAGTTTTGAGATGCTTCTACCAAAACAAAAGAACAAGTTTAGAATCTTACTCAATGGCGTAGGAGCCCCCCACTTTTAAGCCTAAACTCTAGAATTAAAAGCCCCTTTCATATCTAAGATGCATCTTATTTTCTTGGGTAGAATTGGACTTTTCTTTGAGTTTCTGTTGGAAAGATGCCATAAGAGTAAGAGGCTATAAGAGTAAGAGCCAAATAACTGTTTTTATATCGAAAATCTTTTGGTAGAGCATGCTTATGGACCCCTTTAGTAGGGTGCACCTCGGTTTCATTCGTTAAAACCGTGTCCCTTTTTCACGTGTGCCCTTCGCTCTTTAGTAACTTAGAGTTTGAATATTGTATGAGAGATGTTTGCACAAATTTCCATGGTCCAATTGAAAGAAAACATCATCAAATAAAGTCCTGCATCAGTCAATTAGCACTGATATGCATAACCTAAATCTCCTATAAGTTATTTCCTGTAATTTGAGCTCCATCTTGGTGTGATTTGTCAGGTTTCTGTTTCATCTATTGCTCAACCAAATGAAATATTTCATATTTCGCCTTATCTTTTATGTTTCTCGCCATCTTGGGCATTAGAGTAAATGCATTCTTCACTTCGCTTCACTTTATAGCTTCAATAAATGATAATTCTGTCATTTGATCCAGGTTCAATTTCAAGCGGCAACAAAGAGAGTTTCCTGAACAATCTCAAGAAAGACAGATCTCTCGATCGATATACCGCCAGTCCTAAAATGAATCTCAACCGCAATGTGGAAGGCAGCCTTGATCGACCTCGGTTTAAGATCCAGGGCGCATTGCTGGACGGACAGCAGCCACCAGGCCCAGCAGACGAGAAAGAGGAGAATAGCGAAACAGCCAAGCAGAATAACATGCTTGAAAGACATGCGGAGATTGTGAGAACATCGAATAAGAAGTTTGACTCCGACCTGGTAAACTGCCTTGAGAATAACCCACAAGCCACGTGGAAACGAGAAAAAATGAAGGATGCACCGGAAGTTTTAACGTCTGGGGAAGATACACTACGTCGTAAAGCCAAAGCATTTAAACCGATGCCCAAACTTGAAGTATTGAACTGGGCCGATTATCCAACGACTCCATCGAAACCTGGCTCATGTGCCGGAAGTCCACCGTCCTCTCCAAAGGCATCCACGTCTATGTTTAGTGATAACAACGGCAGTCGTGCCACATCAAGGGCATCTCAAGGCTCCATGAGCTCACTGAACAAATACCCCTATGGGGGCAGGTCAGGGCATGCGCCATCTGTATCCTCTAGGAGAATGTCTCAGTCATCTTCAATGGTATCTTCCGAGCTGTACCAGTCCGAGATGGATCCCTCTGTGTATAGCGATGCAACATCGGAGAAGAAGAAGCCCAAAGCCAAAGCTGTTCCACCGCCTATAGATCTAGATGGCCTCACCAGCGATATTTTGCTTCAATGGGCCGAATCTGTCACCAATTCATCGCCTAGCTCCAGCGGTTCGTCATCTCCTAGCCGATTGAGTGCCATAAGTAGTGATGGGTCGTTTCTAACAGACGAAGACTTCGCTCAGGCCGTAGCTGCTGTAGTGGAATGTGGAGGCTTCATGGACTTTGATTACTCACTATCAAACATGCCAGGACTTCAAGTTGCTCCTCAGAGTCGGCCAACGCCTACAGATCGCCACCACAAGATGAAGATGGAAAAAATCGATGCCATGATCGCATCGAAAGGGAAATCAAGACACGGCCCCGGGTCCTCCATATCGCAGCAGCATCGCTCTCGACAGGACACTTGTTCTCCTCCATCGATGCCCCCTATTTCATTCAGTAGCTATCTTACTGGGAACTCGAAACGAAATGGGGGCAACAGCCTCTCTAATGTGCCTCAGGCGAGCAGTAATCGACAGCGAGCTAACAACCATAGCGCAGCTTCCGACTCGCATTCTACACGTTTCGGCAATGTTGATGCAGAGACGTTTCTCAGCACACCTTTGACAATGTCCAACTTACGACAACATGATTCGAGTTTAGGCCGGGAAAAGAAGCATTCGAAACCGCTGACCGCCTCAAATCTACGCCAGCACGATTCCAGCCTTGATCGTCAAAAGAAACCGACGGTCGGATCGCTTGCTGCTCAAGATGACGATGTATTTGACGGCATGGCCAACGGAAACGTAATGAACGGTGCCGTCGCTCAGCCGCTGTCGGTTATTTCTGCGCTTGAACGGAACGAATCATTAGGCTCAACTAAAGACTCTAAATCGAGTATCAGTAGTGAGGTGGAAACGCGCGGAACGAGCGAGAGAAGAAAGGACAAGAAATTCGTTGTCAATTTGAAAGACCCCACTTCAAGTACAGGTACGAGTACTGCAAGTACAGTCAGGACTTCACAGGATCAGACAGAATGTTAACCAATCAGTAAAGAGGCATATTTGCGTTAACCAATTAGCATAGAGGCAGCTGTATTCAACATTGGTCCGAGTACTAAATGTACAGTCCAAAACACACAAGATCGTACAGAGTGAGACCTACCCGCTTAGCTTATAGTCGAATTTCTATCCCTAGAAAGTACAGTGGAGAAAATGACATCACCTATGAGGATTTTAACTGAGTACAGACTCGACTTGTGCAGGTAAAGTTAGAGCTGTATGACTATATGGGGAAACAAGAAGTAAGTCGTTGCTTTATTCCAGCATACTAGCGAATTTTTATCGTTTTAACTAAATAGAAGCTCGATAATTCTGATCTTGCTGGATTTTTAACAAGCTCCCAAAGCTTTTTACATCTTATGGATTTTATTGCAAGCTTTATTTGCATGAAACAATTTTTGTGTAAAAATCTTGAAATTCCGAGCAAAATTTTGAGACATGGATGACTATGTTCAGTTCGTTGCGACCTGGCAGAGTTTCGTGTCAATAAAATCGGGCAAGTTTCTGTAGAATTCCTTGTATATACCAAGCCATTTTGTGTCTATATTCAGCAATGTCTCTAATTGTTACTTTTCACGAAGCAAAAAGCAACCTATTAATAACTCATTGGAAGATCGTGCAAGTGCTCGTATAGTACTTGTAGCACTTGTAGGCCTTCTTGTAACGAAATTCTGTCACAACACAGAACACAGTCTACAGATATAGAATAGTAACCAAGATTACCATTCATCGGCAACCACCAATACTTGATCCCTGATGACACCTTTTGCATCGTGACTTTGCCTAGTCTCTACATAGGTCAGGACAATTGTGTAAGTTCTCCCTCATTCGAAACTCTTTCGTTTAGAGTCTTCGAAACTCGGTTTCCCTTCACCGATACCTTCTGTGAAAAGGGAGCCTTCCATTAAGTCCCATAGGGGCCTTTGGAAAACATGGGGGTTGCAACTTTTTTCTTGATGATTTAGGGGGTCTCCCTCAATTTATTTATGCTTGTTGTTATGAGCTATGGTGTAAGTAAAATTTCCTAAATTTTGCCACCAAAACCTTGTATTTGTGAGCTGTCTGACACAACTTATGGGAATTTTAATTTAGGCCTAGCCCTCACAGCTTTGCAATTTTGCTGCCATTTTGAATCGACCTGTGCAATAATTTTAATAGCCTAGTGTACACATGGCGTCCTGTGATGTGTGTTTCGACAGTGATAGTAGTTGGGATGTAGATTGGCAGTTCATTTTGTAGAATAATCGTTTTCAATGAAAAACTTTCAAGTTCATGTTGCTAACTCCGATAACTCGAATAATAGGCTGATTTTCTAAAAAGATGAGACCTCGATAACTCGAACTATTTTGATCGTCCCTTGCATGTTCGAGTTATCGGGATTCAACTGTATACCTAAATTTTACTCATAATTTTCATAGAAATCTTCCCTGGAACATTCTTATTCAAAATGCCCCATCTCTTTTTTTAGAAACTCGTACAACATTTCACATGGCAAATCTTGTTTTTATTCCATTTATGGATTGCAGATGAATCATAGAGCCTAACCAAAGCAATCTTCTTCAAATATCTTTTTCTGAACGGCAATGTAACCCTTTCAGGAAGCTTGTTTGGAGCGATTTTAGGAAATGTCCACCACCCTCTCTATTCCCAATTCCCTTTATTTCGGACTAGAGATAAGTTCGGATTTGGATAGCAAACTAAACAGAAAGTCTCATCAATGTACGCAGCAGTGTGGCAAGGTTGGCCGTCATTAACAAGAAGTTTTTAAAACTCTTCCCTTTCCTCCAGATGACTTCCTTGAAGTGTTCTTTAAAAGGAGTTTTAACCCCCCCCCCCTCCACTAGAATATTTCTAGGCACTGTCCCTGCCTTCAAAGTACTTTGTCAAAATTTCTCAAATCTGCCTTAACGGAAACGCCCTTAGGAACGTCTATGCAATACTGTGGAGGATGTTCAGTAATATGGAGGGATACCATAAGTACATAAAAAGGTGTTCAGTACTGTGCAGGGATACAATCAGTATTTTACTGTGGAGAATATTCAGTACTGCAAGGAGCTACCATCAGTACTGTAGAGGAAAAGTGGAGGTAAAACCCAAAGTGATAGTGGTTTCCTTCGACAGTATTAAACATCCTCTACAGTGCAGCTGATATACTCCCAACAGTGTTGAAAATCCTCCACAGTACTGATGTTCCCTAAGGTATAAAACGCAATTTACCACCCCTTTCACGAGAAGCGTCACAATACGGAATCGGTTCAGTTGTTTCCCTCATACCTAACATTGAACACTTGCGTGTTTTCAGTTCTCGTTGTATTATACTGTAATTCGTACTTTTTACCATAGAACACTCCGTATTTTGCGTTATTATTTATTCTGAATATATGAATTGTAGATAGATGCTGTAACATCGGCTGGTTACTTTGGCAATGTTGTTTACCTATCTACTTCCCAGATAGAGGTTTAACCAGAAATCATCGTGTGGTTTTTGGTCGAAATTGGCCCAAAATAAATGATTCGTAATAACATTTATATCCACTCAGGAATGTTCAGGGAGCAAAATTAGGCTATGATAGCCTTAGAAAACGCATAAAATCGCCAAAAAATTCCCCTTCAAAATCATGAAAGAACTAGACAAAAGTCTGATGGTTGTTAGCCCAAGGCCGGGAATTAGTCCGGAATAATATGTTTCAAATAGGTTTTTAATCCATTCAGGACTGTCCACGGAGCAATATTAGGCTATAAAAGCTTCAGACAGGGCCCACGCCACGGATTGGGGGAACAGGGGCATGATCCCCTACCATTTTGAGAAGTAATGTTAATTTTTCTTATTTGAATAGATTTTGAAGGAAAATGTTTTGGCAGAAATTATACAAAGGTTTTACCTCTCTAATCAAGAAAGCTTGGATGGCCAAGTGGACTTTAAGGGGCCCTAGTTATTCGGACTTTTTCTCCAATTCTTCATTAGGAGAGACTTTTGATTCATAAGAATTATAAACTTTAGTAAAAATGACACAAAATGAATGCCTCCATCTGTAAGAAAGTTTGTGTGGCCAAGTGGACTTAGCGTTAGATGTTCGGACCGTAGGTTGATCCCTCGTAAGGTAAAGCTTTTGATTTCTAAGAGTGGTAAAGTTTGGTAAAATTGGTAGAAATGTAATGTCTCTCTCGAAGAAAGCTTCGACCGTTAAGTGGTCTTATCCAATGGGTTAAATGCCTGGACCACAGTTCGATTCCTCGTAGGGTTTAACTTTTGATTTCTAGGATTGATAATGTTTGGTGAAATTGATACAAAAGTAATACCTCTCCGATTAAGAAAGCTTAAGCAGTCAAGTGGACTTAGCCAAGGGCTGTAGTTATAATCTTAGTTCGATTCCCGGTAAGGCAAGGCTTTTGATTTCTAAGATTTCTAATGTTTGGTAAAAATGATATAAAGTAATTCCTTTCTCACTACGAAAGGTTGGGTGGCCAAGTGGGCTAAGCTAAGAAGGGCTTTAGATGCTCGGACCGTTGTTCGATTCCTCGTAAGGTAAGACTTTTGATTTCTAAACTCTGAATAAAAATAATATCAACTTCAAACCTATTCTGTCGGTGAGCTCCGGGTAGTGTGCAGGCAGATTGCTTGTCTCATAGTCCAAGGGTCGAGGGTTCGATCCTGCGATACACCCGGAGTGAGCCAATCTCCCACCTACCATTCCTTCGGAGCTGCAATGGCTCCACGGGATATGGCAAGGAGGAGCGTCAGGGGGGTCTGGTCCCCCTGGCGGCTTTCCGAGGGAAAAGCGAAGGGGGTTTTGGACACATTTCCAGTTTAGTTGTTAGTTGTTAGTTGTTAGTTGTTAGTTTTTGTTTTTAGGCTTTGTTTGTTAGTGTTGAATTAATTGTAGTTTAATTTATCGCATTTGAATTTAGTTAAATGCAGTTTAATTTAGCTTAGCTTGCTTCGAGAAAGTGGAATGTGTGTAGGTTAGTATAGATTGCGTTAGTCCAGACGTGCCGGGGTTGCTTACACAAATTAGTCAATTTCCCTACTAACAACCAACAACTAACAACTAAACAACTAACAACTAGACAACTAACAACTAAACTGGAAATGTGTTCAAAACCCCCTTCGTTTTTCCCTCGGAAAGCCGCCAGGGGGACCAGACCCCCCTGACGCTCCTCCTTGCCATATCCTGTGGAGCCATTGCAGCTCCGGCGGAATGGTAGGTGGGAGATTGGATCACTCCGGGTGTATCGCAGGATCGAACCCTCGACCCTTTGACTGTGAGACAAGCGCTATGCCTGCACACTACCCGGAGCTCACCGACAGAATAGGTTTGAAGTTGATATCATTTTTATTCAGAGTTTAGATATCAAAAGTCTTACCCTACCAGGAATCGAACAACGTTCCGAGCATCTACAGCACTACACTTATCCAACTGGGCCACAGAGGCTTTCTTGGTGAAAGAGGTATTAATTTGGCATCATTTTTACCAACATTATAAATCTTAGAAATAAAAAGTGTTACCTTAGGTAGATTTGAACTACGATCCAAACCTCTACAGCCCTTGAATTAGTCGACTCGGCCATCCAAGCTTCCTTGGTGAAAAAGGTTTTACTTTAATATCATTTTCACCAAGCATTTTAAATCTTAGAAACGAATTTTTGTCCAATTTCTGGCCGAATTTCAAGAAATGTTTTTTACTCACCTCATGCGGATGCATGTTCAAGGTTATTTCAGCCAAATATTGCTCCCTGAGCAGTCCTGAGTGGATTAAAAGCCTATTTCGAACTTATTATATTAGGCCCATTTTCACCAAAACTATCAGGCTTTTTTCCAATTTTTGGCTGGTTTTCGATGAAATATTTTGGGTGATTTCATCCATTTTGTAAGGCTTTAATGGTATATAATAATAATATTGGCTCCTGATCAGTCCTGATTTGATCAAAAGCCTATTTGGAACCTGTTATTTAAGGCCCATTTTCACCATCAAGCTTTTTTCCAATTTTTCACTGATTTTTGAGGGAAACTTTTGGGTGATTTTATTCGTTTTTTTAGGCTTTTATGGCCTAATATTACCTCCTTAGCAGTCCTGGCTTGATTAAAAAGGCTATTTGGAACTTATTATGTTAAGCCCATTTTCACCAAAAACCATGGGCTAACCATCAGGCTTTTTTCCAATTTTGGGCTGATTTTCGATGGAATTTCTTTGGTGATTTCATCCGTTTTATAAGGCTTTTATGGCCCATTATTACCTCCTGAGCAGTCCTGGCTTGATTAAAAGGCTATTTGGAACTTATTATGTTAGGCCCATTTTCACCAAAAACCATGGGCTAAGCATCAGGCTTTTTTCCAATTTTGGGCTGATTTTCGATGGAATCTCTTTGGTGATTTCATCCGTTTTATAAGGCTATTATGGCCGAATATTACCTCCTGAGCAGTCCTGGTTTGATTAAAAAGGCTATTTGGAACTTATTATGTTAGGCCCATTTTCACCAAAAACCATGGGCTAACCATCAGGCTTTTTTCCAATTTTGGGCTGATTTTCGATGGAATTTCTTTGGTGATTTCATCCCTTTTATAAGGCTTTTATGGCCTAATATTACCTCCTGAGCAGTCCTGGCTTGATTAAAAAGGCTATTTTTAACTTATTATGTTAGGCCCATTTTCACCAAAAACCATGGGCTAACCATCAGGCTTTTTTCCAATTTTGGGCTGATTTTCGATGGAATTTCTTTGGTGATTTCATCCGTTTTATAAGACTTTTATGGCCCAATATTACCTCCTTAGCAGTCCTGGCTTGATTAAAAAGGCTATTTGGAACTTATTATGTTAGGCCCATTTTCACCAAAAATCATGGGCTAACCATCAGGCTTTTTTCCAATTTGGGCTGATTTTCGATGGAATTTCTTTGGCGATTTTATCCGTTTTATAAGGCTTTTATGGCCCAATATTACCTCCTGAGCAGTCCTGGCTTGATTAAAAAGGCTATTTGGAACTTATTATGTTAGGCCCATTTTCACCAAAAATCATGGGCTAACCATCAGGCTTTTTTCCAATTTTGGGCTGATTTTCGATGGAATTTCTTTGGTGATTTCATCCGTTTTATAAGGCTTTTATGGCCTAATATTACCTCCTGAGCAGTCCTGGCTTGATTAAAAAGGCTATTTTGAACTTATTATGTTAGGCCCATTTTCACCAAAAACCATGGGCTAACCATCAGGCTTTTTTCCAATTTTGGGCTGATTTTCGATGGAATTTCTTTGGTGATTTCATCCGTTTTATAAGACTTTTATGGCCTAATATTACCTCCTTAGCAGTCCTGGCTTGATTAAAAAGGCTATTTGGAACTTATTATGTTAGGCCCATTTTCACCAAAAACCATGGGCTAACCAGCAGGCTTTTTTCCAATTTGGGCTGATTTTCGATGGAATTTCTTTGGCGATTTTATCCGTTTTATAAGGCTTTTATGGCCCAATATTACCCCCTGAGCAGTCCTGGCTTGATTAAAAAGGCTATTTGGAACTTATTATGTTAGGCCCATTTTCACCAAAAATCATGGGCTAACCATCAGGCTTTTTTCCAATTTTGGGCTGATTTTCGATGGAATTTCTTTGTTGATTTCATCCGTTTTATAAGGCTATTATGGCCTAATATTACCTCCTGAGCAGTCCTGGCTTGATTAAAAAGGCTATTTGGAACTTATTATGTTAGGCCCATATTCACCAAAAATCATGGGCTTACCATCAGGCTTTTTTTTAATTTTTGGCTGATTTTCGATAGAATTTCTTTGGTGATTTTATCTGTTTTATAAGGCTATTATGGCCTAATATTACCTCCTGAGCAGTCCTGGCTTGATTAAAAAGGCTATTTGGAACTTATTATGTTAGGCCCATTTTCACCAAAAATCATGGGCTAACCATCAGGCTTTTTTCCAATTTTGGGCTGATTTTCGATGGAATTTCTTTGGTGATTTCATCCATTTTTTAAAGCTATTATGGCCTAATATTACCTCCTGAGCAGTCCTGGCTTGATTAAAAAGGCTATTTGGAACTTATTATGTTAGGCCCATTTTCACCAAAAACCATGGGCTAACCATCAGGCTTTTACCAAATTTTGGGCTGATTTTCGATGGAATTTCTTTGGTGATTTCATCCGTTTTATAAGGCTATTATGGCCTAATATTACCTCCTGAGCAGTCCTGGCTTGATTAAAAAGGCTATTTGGAACTTATTATGTTAGGCCCATTTTCACCAAAAATCATGGGCTAACCATCAGGCTTTTTTCCAATTTTGGGCTGATTTTCGATAGAATTTCTTTGGTGATTTTATCTGTTTTATAAGGCTTTTATGGCCTAATATTACCTCCTGAGCAGTCCTGGCTTGATTAAAAAGGCTATTTGGAACTTATTATGTTAGGCCCATTTTCACCAAAAACCATGGGCTAACCATCAGGCTTTTTTCCAATTTTGGGCTTATTTTCGATGGAATTTCTTTGGTGATTTCATCCGTTTTATAAGACTTTTATGGCCCAATATTACCTCCTTAGCAGTCCTGGCTTGATTAAAAAGGCTATTTGGAACTTATTATGTTAGGCCCATTTTCACCAAAAATCATGGGCTAACCATCAGGCTTTTTACCAATTATGGGCTGATTTTCGATGGAATTACTTTGGTGATTTTATCTGTTTTATAAGGCTATTATGGCCTAATATTACCTCCTGAGCAGTCCTGGCTTGATTAAAAAGGCTATTTGGAACTTATTATGTTAGGCCCATTTTCACCAAAAACCATGGGCTAACAAAATCAGGCTTTTTTCCAAATTTGGGCTGATTCTCGATGGAATTTCTTTGGTGATTTCATCCGTTTTATAAGGCTTTTATGGCCTAATATTACCTCCTGAGCAGTCCTGACTTGCTTAAAAAGGCTATTTGGAACTTATTATGTTAGGCCCATTTTCACCAAAAACCATGCGCTAACCATCAGGCATTTTTCCAATTTTGGGCTGATTTTCGTTTGAATTTCTTTGGTGATTTCATCCGTTTTATAAGGCTATTATGGCCTAATATTACCTCCTGAGCAGTCCTGACTTGATTAAAAAGGCTATTTGGAACTTATTATGTTAGGCCCATTTTCACCAAAAACCATGGGCTAACAAAATCAGGCTTTTTTTTCAATTTTGGGCTGATTTTCGATGGAATTTCTTTGGTGATTTCATCCGTTTTATAAGGCTATTATGGCTCAATATTACCTCCTTAGCAGTCCTGACTTGATTAAAAAGGCTATTTGGAACTTATTATGTTAGGCCCATTTTCACCAAAAATCATGGGCTAACCATCAGGCTTTTTTTTCAATTTTGGGCTGATTTTCGATGGAATTTCTTTGGTGATTTTATCCGTTTTATAAGGCTTTTATGGCCTAATATTACCTCCTTAGCAGTCCTGGCTTGATTAAAAAGGCTATTTGGAACTTATTATGTTAGGCCCATTTTCATCAAAAACCATGGGCTAACCATCAGGCATTTTTCCAATTTTGGGCTGATTTTCGATGGAATTTCTTTGGTGATTTCATCCGTTTTATAAGGCTATTATGGCCCAATATTACCTCCTTAGCAGTCCTGACTTGATTAAAAAGGCTATTTGGAACTTATTATGTTAGGCCCATTTTCACCAAAAACCATGCGCTAACCATCAGGCTTTTTTCCAATTTTGGGCTGATTTTCGATGGAATTTCTTCTGTGATTTCATCCGTTTTATAAGGCTATTATGGCTCAATATTACCTCCTTAGCAGTCCTGACTTGATTAAAAAGGCTATTTGGAACTTATTATGTTAGGCCCATTTTCACCAAAAACCATTGGCTAACAAAATCAGGCTTTTTTCCAATTTTGGGCTTATTTTCGATGGAATTTCTTTGGTGATTTCATCCGTTTTATAAGGCTATTATGGCTCAATATTACCTCCTTAGCAGTCCTGACTTGATTAAAAAGGCTATTTGGACCTTATTATGTTAGGCCCATTTTTACCAAAACCATGGGCTAACCATCAGGCTTTTTTCCAATTTTGGGCTGATTTTCGATGGAATTTCTTTGGTGATTTCATCCGTTTTGTAAGGCTATATTGGCCTAATATTACCTCCTTAGCAGTCCTGGTTTGATTAAAAAGGCTATTTTGAAACTTATTATGTTAGGCCCATTTTCACCAAAAATCATGGGGTAACAATCAGTCTTTTTTCCAATTTTGGGCTGATTTTCGATGGAATCTCTTTGGTGATTTTATTCGTTTTATTAGGCTATTATGGCCTAATATTACCTCCTGAGCAGTCCTGGCTTGATTAAAAAGGCTATTTGGAACTTATTATGTTAGGCCCATATTCACCAAAAATCATGGGCTAACCGTCAGGCTTTTTTCCAATTTTGGGCTGATTTTCGATGGAATTTCTTTGGTGATTTCATCCGTTTTATAAGGCTATTATGGCCCAATATTACCTCCTGAGCAGTCCTGACTTGATTAAAAAGGCTATTTGGAACTTATTATGTTAGGCCCATTTTCACCAAAAACCATGGGCTAACCATCAGGCCTTTTTCCAATTTTGGGTGATTTTCAATGGAATTTCTTTGGTGATTTCATCCGTTTTGTAAGGCTATTATGGCCTAATATTACCTCCTGAGCAGTCCTGGCTTGATTAAAAAGGCTATTTGGAACTTATTATGTTAGGCCCATTTTCACCAAAAACCATGGGCTAACCATCAGGCTTTTTTCCAATTTGGGCTGATTTTCGATGGAATTTCTTTGGCGATTTTATCCGTTTTATAAGGCTTTTATGGCCCAATATTACCTCCTGAGCAGTCCTGGCTTGATTAAAAAGGCTATTTGGAACTTATTATGTTAGGCCCATTTTCACCAAAAATGATGGGCTAACCATCAGGCTTTTTTCCAATTTTGGGCTGATTTTCGATGGAATTTCTTTGGTGATTTCATCCGTTTTATAAGGCTTTTATGGCCTAATATTACCTCCTGAGCAGTCCTGGCTTGATTAAAAAGGCTATTTGGAACTTATTATGTTAGGCCCATTTTCACCAAAAACCATGGGCTAACAAAATCAGGCTTTTTTCCAAATTTGGGCTGATTCTCGATGGAATTTCTTTGGTGATTTCATCCGTTTTATAAGGCTTTTATGGCCTAATATTACCTCCTGAGCAGTCCTGACTTGCTTAAAAAGGCTATTTGGAACTTATTATGTTAGGCCCATTTTCACCAAAAACCATGCGCTAACCATCAGACATTTTTCCAATTTTGGGCTGATTTTCGTTTGAATTTCTTTGGTGATTTCATCCGTTTTATAAGGCTATTATGGCCTAATATTACCTCCTGAGCAGTCCTGACTTGATTAAAAAGGCTATTTGGAACTTATTATGTTAGGCCCATTTTCACCAAAAACCATGGGCTAACAAAATCAGGCTTTTTTTTCAATTTTGGGCTGATTTTCGATGGAATTTCTTTGGTGATTTCATCCGTTTTATAAGGCTATTATGGCTCAATATTACCTCCTTAGCAGTCCTGACTTGATTAAAAAGGCTATTTGGAACTTATTATGTTAGGCCCATTTTCACCAAAAATCATGGGCTAACCATCAGGCTTTTTTTTCAATTTTGGGCTGATTTTCGATGGAATTTCTTTGGTGATTTTATCCGTTTTATAAGGCTTTTATGGCCTAATATTACCTCCTTAGCAGTCCTGGCTTGATTAAAAAGGCTATTTGGAACTTATTATGTTAGGCCCATTTTCATCAAAAACCATGGGCTAACCATCAGGCATTTTTCCAATTTTGGGCTGATTTTCGATGGAATTTCTTTGGTGATTTCATCCGTTTTATAAGGCTATTATGGCCCAATATTACCTCCTTAGCAGTCCTGACTTGATTAAAAAGGCTATTTGGAACTTATTATGTTAGGCCCATTTTCACCAAAAACCATGCGCTAACCATCAGGCTTTTTTCCAATTTTGGGCTGATTTTCGATGGAATTTCTTCTGTGATTTCATCCGTTTTATAAGGCTATTATGGCTCAATATTACCTCCTTAGCAGTCCTGACTTGATTAAAAAGGCTATTTGGAACTTATTATGTTAGGCCCATTTTCACCAAAAACCATTGGCTAACAAAATCAGGCTTTTTTCCAATTTTGGGCTTATTTTCGATGGAATTTCTTTGGTGATTTCATCCGTTTTATAAGGCTATTATGGCTCAATATTACCTCCTTAGCAGTCCTGACTTGATTAAAAAGGCTATTTGGAACTTATTATGTTAGGCCCATTTTCACCAAAAACCATGCGCTAACCATCAGGCTTTTTTCCAATTTTGGGCTGATTTTCGATGGAATTTCTTTGGTGATTTCATCCGTTTTGTAAGGCTATATTGGCCTAATATTACCTCCTTAGCAGTCCTGGTTTGATTAAAAAGGCTATTTTGAAACTTATTATGTTAGGCCCATTTTCACCAAAAATCATGGGGTAACAATCAGTCTTTTTTCCAATTTTGGGCTGATTTTCGATGGAATCTCTTTGGTGATTTTATTCGTTTTATTAGGCTATTATGGCCTAATATTACCTCCTGAGCAGTCCTGGCTTGATTAAAAAGGCTATTTGGAACTTATTATGTTAGGCCCATATTCACCAAAAATCATGGGCTAACCGTCAGGCTTTTTTCCAATTTTGGGCTGATTTTCGATGGAATTTCTTTGGTGATTTCATCCGTTTTATAAGGCTATTATGGCCCAATATTACCTCCTGAGCAGTCCTGACTTGATTAAAAAGGCTATTTGGAACTTATTATGTTAGGCCCATTTTCACCAAAAACCATGGGCTAACCATCAGGCCTTTTTCCAATTTTGGGTGATTTTCAATGGAATTTCTTTGGTGATTTCATCCGTTTTGTAAGGCTATTATGGCCTAATATTACCTCCTGAGCAGTCCTGGCTTGATTAAAAAGGCTATTTGGAACTTATTATGTTAGGCCCATTTTCACCAAAAACCATGGGCTAACCATCAGGCTTTTTTCCAATTTGGGCTGATTTTCGATGGAATTTCTTTGGCGATTTTATCCGTTTTATAAGGCTTTTATGGCCCAATATTACCTCCTGAGCAGTCCTGGCTTGATTAAAAAGGCTATTTGGAACTTATTATGTTAGGCCCATTTTCACCAAAAATCATGGGCTAACCATCAGGCTTTTTTCCAATTTTGGGCTGATTTTCGATGGAATTTCTTTGGTGATTTCATCCGTTTTATAAGGCTTTTATGGCCTAATATTACCTCCTGAGCAGTCCTGGCTTGATTAAAAAGGCTATTTTGAACTTATTATGTTAGGCCCATTTTCACCAAAAACCATGGGCTAACCATCAGGCTTTTTTCCAATTTTGGGCTGATTTTCGATGGAATTTCTTTGGTGATTTCATCCGTTTTATAAGACTTTTATGGCCTAATATTACCTCCTTAGCAGTCCTGGCTTGATTAAAAAGGCTATTTGGAACTTATTATGTTAGGCCCATTTTCACCAAAAACCATGGGCTAACCAGCAGGCTTTTTTCCAATTTGGGCTGATTTTCGATGGAATTTCTTTGGCGATTTTATCCGTTTTATAAGGCTTTTATGGCCCAATATTACCCCCTGAGCAGTCCTGGCTTGATTAAAAAGGCTATTTGGAACTTATTATGTTAGGCCCATTTTCACCAAAAATCATGGGCTAACCATCAGGCTTTTTTCCAATTTTGGGCTGATTTTCGATGGAATTTCTTTGTTGATTTCATCCGTTTTATAAGGCTATTATGGCCTAATATTACCTCCTGAGCAGTCCTGGCTTGATTAAAAAGGCTATTTGGAACTTATTATGTTAGGCCCATATTCACCAAAAATCATGGGCTTACCATCAGGCTTTTTTTTAATTTTTGGCTGATTTTCGATAGAATTTCTTTGGTGATTTTATCTGTTTTATAAGGCTATTATGGCCTAATATTACCTCCTGAGCAGTCCTGGCTTGATTAAAAAGGCTATTTGGAACTTATTATGTTAGGCCCATTTTCACCAAAAATCATGGGCTAACCATCAGGCTTTTTTCCAATTTTGGGCTGATTTTCGATGGAATTTCTTTGGTGATTTCATCCATTTTTTAAAGCTATTATGGCCTAATATTACCTCCTGAGCAGTCCTGGCTTGATTAAAAAGGCTATTTGGAACTTATTATGTTAGGCCCATTTTCACCAAAAACCATGGGCTAACCATCAGGCTTTTACCAAAGTTTGGGCTGATTTTCGATGGAATTTCTTTGGTGATTTCATCCGTTTTATAAGGCTATTATGGCCTAATATTACCTCCTGAGCAGTCCTGGCTTGATTAAAAAGGCTATTTGGAACTTATTATGTTAGGCCCATTTTCACCAAAAATCATGGGCTAACCATCAGGCTTTTTTCCAATTTTGGGCTGATTTTCGATAGAATTTCTTTGGTGATTTTATCTGTTTTATAAGGCTTTTATGGCCTAATATTACCTCCTGAGCAGTCCTGGCTTGATTAAAAAGGCTATTTGGAACTTATTATGTTAGGCCCATTTTCACCAAAAACCATGGGCTAACCATCAGGCTTTTTTCCAATTTTGGGCTGATTTTCGATGGAATTTCTTTGGTGATTTCATCCGTTTTATAAGACTTTTATGGCCCAATATTACCTCCTTAGCAGTCCTGGCTTGATTAAAAAGGCTATTTGGAACTTATTATGTTAGGCCCATTTTCACCAAAAATCATGGGCTAACCATCAGGCTTTTTACCAATTATGGGCTGATTTTCGATGGAATTACTTTGGTGATTTTATCTGTTTTATAAGGCTATTATGGCCTAATATTACCTCCTGAGCAGTCCTGGCTTGATTAAAAAGGCTATTTGGAACTTATTATGTTAGGCCCATTTTCACCAAAAACCATGGGCTAACAAAATCAGGCTTTTTTCCAAATTTGGGCTGATTCTCGATGGAATTTCTTTGGTGATTTCATCCGTTTTATAAGGCTTTTATGGCCTAATATTACCTCCTGAGCAGTCCTGACTTGCTTAAAAAGGCTATTTGGAACTTATTATGTTAGGCCCATTTTCACCAAAAACCATGCGCTAACCATCAGGCATTTTTCCAATTTTGGGCTGATTTTCGTTTGAATTTCTTTGGTGATTTCATCCGTTTTATAAGGCTATTATGGCCTAATATTACCTCCTGAGCAGTCCTGACTTGATTAAAAAGGCTATTTGGAACTTATTATGTTAGGCCCATTTTCACCAAAAACCATGGGCTAACAAAATCAGGCTTTTTTTTCAATTTTGGGCTGATTTTCGATGGAATTTCTTTGGTGATTTCATCCGTTTTATAAGGCTATTATGGCTCAATATTACCTCCTTAGCAGTCCTGACTTGATTAAAAAGGCTATTTGGAACTTATTATGTTAGGCCCATTTTCACCAAAAATCATGGGCTAACCATCAGGCTTTTTTTTCAATTTTGGGCTGATTTTCGATGGAATTTCTTTGGTGATTTTATCCGTTTTATAAGGCTTTTATGGCCTAATATTACCTCCTTAGCAGTCCTGGCTTGATTAAAAAGGCTATTTGGAACTTATTATGTTAGGCCCATTTTCATCAAAAACCATGGGCTAACCATCAGGCATTTTTCCAATTTTGGGCTGATTTTCGATGGAATTTCTTTGGTGATTTCATCCGTTTTATAAGGCTATTATGGCCCAATATTACCTCCTTAGCAGTCCTGACTTGATTAAAAAGGCTATTTGGAACTTATTATGTTAGGCCCATATTCACCAAAAACCATGCGCTAACCATCAGGCTTTTTTCCAATTTTGGGCTGATTTTCGATGGAATTTCTTCTGTGATTTCATCCGTTTTATAAGGCTATTATGGCTCAATATTACCTCCTTAGCAGTCCTGACTTGATTAAAAAGGCTATTTGGAACTTATTATGTTAGGCCCATTTTCACCAAAAACCATTGGCTAACAAAATCAGGCTTTTTTCCAATTTTGGGCTTATTTTCGATGGAATTTCTTTGGTGATTTCATCCGTTTTATAAGGCTATTATGGCTCAATATTACCTCCTTAGCAGTCCTGACTTGATTAAAAAGGCTATTTGGACCTTATTATGTTAGGCCCATTTTTACCAAAACCATGGGCTAACCATCAGGCTTTTTTCCAATTTTGGGCTGATTTTCGATGGAATTTCTTTGGTGATTTCATCCGTTTTGTAAGGCTATATTGGCCTAATATTACCTCCTTAGCAGTCCTGGTTTGATTAAAAAGGCTATTTTGAAACTTATTATGTTAGGCCCATTTTCACCAAAAATCATGGGGTAACAATCAGTCTTTTTTCCAATTTTGGGCTGATTTTCGATGGAATCTCTTTGGTGATTTTATTCGTTTTATTAGGCTATTATGGCCTAATATTACCTCCTGAGCAGTCCTGGCTTGATTAAAAAGGCTATTTGGAACTTATTATGTTAGGCCCATATTCACCAAAAATCATGGGCTAACCATCAGGCTTTTTTCCAATTTTGGGCTGATTTTCGATGGAATTTCTTTGGTGATTTCATCCGTTTTATAAGGCTATTATGGCCCAATATTACCTCCTGAGCAGTCCTGACTTGATTAAAAAGGCTATTTGGAACTTATTATGTTAGGCCCATTTTCACCAAAAACCATGGGCTAACCATCAGGCCTTTTTCCAATTTTGGGTGATTTTCAATGGAATTTCTTTGGTGATTTCATCCGTTTTGTAAGGCTATTATGGCCTAATATTACCTCCTGAGCAGTCCTTGTTTGATTAAAAAGGCTATTTGGAACTTATTATGTTAGGCCCATTTTCACCAAAAACCATCAGGCTTTTTTCCAATTTTGGGCTGATTTTCGATGGAATTTCTTTGGTGATTTTATCCGTTTTATAAGGCCTCTATGGCCCAATATTACCTCCTGAGCAGTCCTGGCTTGATTAAAAAGGCTATTTGGAACTTATTATGTTAGGCCCATTTTCACCAAAAACCATGGTGAAAATGGTTTTATAAGGCTATTATGTTTTATAAGGCTATTATGGCCTTATATTATCTCCTGAGCAGTCCTGACTTGATTAAAAAGGCTATTTGGAACTTATTATGTTAGGCCCATTTTCACCAAAAACCATGGGCGAACCATCAGGCTTTTTTCCAATTTTGGGCTGATTTTTGATGGAATCTCTTTGGTGATTTTATCTGTTTTCTAAGGCTATTATGGCCTAATATTACCCCCTGAGCAGTCCTGGCTTGATTAAAAAGGTTATTTGGAACTTATTATGTTAGGCCCATTTTCACCAAAAACCATGGGCGAACCATCAGGCTTTTTTCCAATTTTGGGCTGATTTTCGATGGAATCTCTTTGGTGATTTTATCTGTTTTATAAGGCTATTATGGCCTAATATTACCTCCTGAGCAGTCCTGACTTGATTAAAAAGGCTATTTGGAACTTATTATGTTAGGCCCATTTTCACCAAAAACCATGGGCTAACCATCAGGCCTTTTTCCAATTTTGGGTGATTTTCGATGGAATTTCTTTGGTGATTTCATCCGTTTTGTAAGGCTATTATGGCCTAATATTACCTCCTTAGCAGTCCTGGTTTGATTAAAAAGGCTATTTTGAAAATTATTATATTAGGCCCATTTTCACCAAAAATCATGGGCTAACAATCAGTCTTTTTTCCAATTTTGGGCTGATTTTCGTTGGAATTTCTTTGGTGATTTTATCCGTTTTATAAGGCTTTAATGGCCCAATATTACCTCCTGAGCAGTCCTGACTTGATTAAAAAGGCTATTTGGAACTTATTATGTTAGGCCCATTTTCACCAAAAACCATGGGCTAACAAAATCAGGCTTTTTTCCAAATTTGGGCTGATTTTCGATGGAATTTCTTTGGTGATTTCATCCGTTTTATAAGGCTATTATGGCTCAATATTACCTCTTTAGCAGTCCTGACTTGATTAAAAAGGCTATTTGGAACTTATTATGTTAGGCCCATTTTCACCAAAAACCATGTGCTAACCATCAGGCTTTTTTCCAATTTTGGGTGATTTTCGATGGAATTTCTTTGGTGCTTTCATCCGTTTTGTAAGGCTATTATGGCCTAATATTACCTCCTGAGCAGTCCTGGTTTGATTAAAAAGGCTATTTTGAAACTTATTATGTTAGGCCCATTTTCACCAAAAATCATGGGCTAACCATCAGGCATTTTTCCAATTCTGGGCTGATTTTTGATGGAATTTCTTTGGTGATTTTATCCGTATTATAAGGCTATTATGGCCCAATATTACCTCCTGAGCAGTCCTGACTTGATTAAAAAGCCTATTTGGAACTTATTATGTTAGGCCCATTTTCACGAAAAACCATGGGCTAACCATAAGGCTTTTTTCCAATTTTGGGTGATTTTCGATGGAATTTCTTTGGTGATTTCATCCGTTTTGTAAGGCTATTATGGCCTAATATTACCTCCTGAGCAGTCCTGGCTTGATTAAAAAGGGTATTTTGAAACTTATTATGTTAGGCCCATTTTCACCAAAAATCATGGGCTAATAATCAGTCTTTTTTCCAATTTTGGGCTGATTTTCGATGGAATCTCTTTGGTGATTTTATCCGTTTTATAAGGCTATTATGGCCCAATATTACCTCCTGAGCAGTCCTGGTTTAATTAAAAAGGCTATTTGGAACTTATTATGTTTAGGCCCATATTCACCAAAAACCATGGGCTAAGCATCAGGCTTTTTTCCAATTTTGGGCTGATTTTCGATGGAATTTCTTTGGTGATTTTATCCGTTTTATAACGCTATTATGGCCAAATATTACCTCCTGAGCAGTCCTGACTTGATTAAAAAGGCTATTTGGAACTTATTATGTTTAGGCCCATTTTCACCAAAAACCATGGGCTAACCATCAGGCTTTTTTCCAATTTTGGGCTGATTTTCGATGGAATTTCTTTGGTGATTTTATCCGTTTTATTAGGCTATTATGGCCTAATATTACCTCCTGAGCAGTCCTGGCTTGATTAAAAAGGCTATTTGGAACTTATTATGTTAGGCCCATTTTCACCAAAAACCATGGGCTAACCATCAGGCTTTTTTCCAATTTTGGGCTGATTTTCGATGGAATTTCTTTGGTGATTTCATCCGTTTTATAAGGCTTTTATGGCCTAATATTACCTCCTGAGCAGTCCTGACTTGCTTAAAAAGGCTATTTGGAACTTATTATGTTAGGCCCATATTCACCAAAAACCATGGGCTAACCATCAGGCTTTTTTCCAATTTTGGGCTGATTTTCGATGGAATTTCCTTGGTGATTTCATCCGTTTTATAAGGCTTTTATGGCCTAATATTACCTCCTGAGCAGTCATGACTTGCTTAAAAAGGCTATTTGGAACTTATTATGTTAGGCCCATATTCACCAAAAACCATGGGCTAACCATCAGGCTTTTTTCCAATTTTGGGCTGATTTTCGATGGAATTTCTTTGGTGATTTTATCCGTTTTATAAGGCTTTTATGGCCTAATATTACCTCCTGAGCAGTCCTGACTTGCTTAAAAAGGCTATTTGGAACTTATTATGTTAGGCCCATATTCACCAAAAACCATGGGCTAACCATCAGGCTTTTTTCCAATTTTGGGCTGATTTTCGATGGAATTTCTTTGGTGATTTTATCCGTTTTATTAGGCTATTATGGCCTAATATTACCTCCTGAGCAGTCCTGGCTTAATTAAAAAGGCTATTTGGAACTTATTATGTTAGGCCCATATTCACCAAAAATCATGGGCTAACCATCAGGCTTTTTTCCAATTTTGGGCTGATTTTCGATGGAATTTCTTTGGTGATTTCATCCGTTTTATAAGGCTATTATGGCCCAATATTACCTCCTGAGCAGTCCTGGCTTGATTAAAAAGGCTATTTGGACCTTATTATGTTAGGCCCATTTTCCCCAAAACCATGGGCTAACAATCAGGCCTTTTTCCAATTTTGGGTGATTTTCGATGGAATTTCTTTGGTGATTTCATCCGTTTTGTAAGGCTATTATGGCCTAATATTACCTCCTGAGCAGTCCTGGCTTGATTAAAAAGGCTATTTGGAACTTATTATGTTAGGCCCATTTTCACCAAAAACCATGCGCTAACCATCAGGCATTTTTCCAATTTTGGGCTGATTTTCGATGGAATTTCTTTGGTGATTTCATCCGTTTTATAAAGCTATTATGGCTCAATATTACCTCCTTAGCAGTCCTGACTTGATTAAAAAGGCAATTTGGAACTTATTATATTAGGCCCATTTTCACCAAAAATCATGGGCTAACCATCAGGCTTTTTTCCAATTTTGGGCTGATTTTCGATGGAATTTCTTTGGTGATTTTATCTGTTTTATAAGGTTATTATGGCCTAATATTACCTCCTGAGCAGTCCTGGCTTGATTAAAAAGGCTATTTGGAACTTATTATGTTAGGCCCATTTTCACCAAAAATCATGGGCTAACCATCAGGCCTTTTTCCAATTTTGGGCTGATTTTCGATGGAATTTCTTTGGTGATTTTATCCGTTTTATTAGGCTATTATGGCCTAATATTACCTCCTGAGCAGTCCTGGCTTGATTAAAAAGGCTATTTGGAACTTATTATGTTAGGCCCATATTCACCAAAAATCATGGGCTAACCATCAGGCTTTTTTCCAATTTTGGGCTGATTTTCGATGGAATTTCTTTGGTGATTTTATCCGTTTTATTAGGCTTTTATGGCCTAATATTACCTCCTTAGCAGTCCTGGCTTGATTAAAAAGGCTATTTGGAACTTATTATGTTAGGCCCATTTTCACCAAAAACCATGGGCTAACCATCAGGCATTTTTCCAATTCTTGGCTGATTTTCGATGGAATTTCTTTGGTGATTTCATCCGTTTTATAAGGCTATTATGGCCCAATATTACCTCCTTAGCAGTCCTGACTTGATTAAAAAGGCTATTTGGAACTTATTATGTTAGGCCCATTTTCACCAAAAACCATGCGCTAACCATCAGGCATTTTTCCAATTTTGGGCTGATTTTCGTTGGAATTTCTTTGGTGATTTTATCCGTTTTATAAGGCTTTTATGGCCCAATATTACCTCCTTAGCAGTCCTGACTTGATTAAAAAGGCTATTTGGAACTTATTATGTTAGGCCCATTTTCACCAAAAACCATGGGCTAACCATCAGGCTTTTTTCCAATTTTGGGCTGATTTTCGATGGAATTTCTTTGGTGATTTTATCCGTTTTATTAGGCTATTATGGCCTAATATTACCTCCTGAGCAGTCCTGGCTTAATTAAAAAGGCTATTTGGAACTTATTATGTTAGGCCCATATTCACCAAAAATCATGGGCTAACCATCAGGCTTTTTTCAATTTTGGGCTGATTTTCGATGGAATTTCTTTGGTGATTTCATCCGTTTTATAAGGCTATTATGGCCCAATATTACCTCCTGAGCAGTCCTGGCTTGATTAAAAAGGCTATTTGGACCTTATTATGTTAGGCCCATTTTCCCCAAAACCATGGGCTAACAATCAGGCCTTTTTCCAATTTTGGGTGATTTTCGATGGAATTTCTTTGGTGATTTCATCCGTTTTGTAAGGCTAATATGGCCTAATATTACCTCCTGAGCAGTCCTGGCTTGATTAAAAAGGCTATTTGGAACTTATTATGTTAGGCCCATTTTCACCAAAAACCATGCGCTAACCATCAGGCATTTTTCCAATTTTGGGCTGATTTTCGATGGAATTTCTTTGGTGATTTCATCCGTTTTATAAAGCTATTATGGCTCAATATTACCTCCTTAGCAGTCCTGACTTGATTAAAAAGGCAATTTGGAACTTATTATGTTAGGCCCATTTTCACCAAAAATCATGGGCTAACCATCAGGCTTTTTTCCAATTTTGGGCTGATTTTCGATGGAATTTCTTTGGTGATTTTATCTGTTTTATAAGGCTATTATGGCCTAATATTACCTCCTGAGCAGTCCTGGCTTGATTAAAAAGGCTATTTGGAACTTATTATGTTAGGCCCATTTTCACCAAAAATCATGGGCTAACCATCAGGCCTTTTTCCAATTTTGGGCTGATTTTCGATGGAATTTCTTTGGTGATTTTATCCGTTTTATTAGGCTATTATGGCCTAATATTACCTCCTGAGCAGTCCTGGCTTGATTAAAAAGGCTATTTGGAACTTATTATGTTAGGCCCATATTCACCAAAAATCATGGGCTAACCATCAGGCTTTTTTCCAATTTTGGGCTGATTTTCGATGGAATTTCTTTGGTGATTTTATCCGTTTTATTAGGCTTTTATGGCCTAATATTACCTCCTTAGCAGTCCTGGCTTGATTAAAAAGGCTATTTGGAACTTATTATGTTAGGCCCATTTTCACCAAAAACCATGGGCTAACCATCAGGCATTTTTCCAATTCTTGGCTGATTTTCGATGGAATTTCTTTGGTGATTTCATCCGTTTTATAAGGCTATTATGGCCCAATATTACCTCCTTAGCAGTCCTGACTTGATTAAAAAGGCTATTTGGAACTTATTATGTTAGGCCCATTTTCACCAAAAACCATGCGCTAACCATCAGGCATTTTTCCAATTTTGGGCTGATTTTCGTTGGAATTTCTTTGGTGATTTTATCCGTTTTATAAGGCTTTTATGGCCCAATATTACCTCCTTAGCAGTCCTGACTTGATTAAAAAGGCTATTTGGAACTTATTATGTTAGGCCCCATTTTCACCAAAAACCATGGGCTAACAAAATCAGGCTTTTTTCCAAATTTGGGCTGATTTTCGATGGAATTTCTTTGGTGATTTCATCCGTTTTATAAAGCTATTATGGCTCAATATTACCTCCTTAGCAGTCCTGACTTGATTAAAAAGGCTATTTGGAACTTATTATGTTAGGCCCATTTTCACCAAAAATCATGGGCTAACCATCAGGCATTTTTCCAATTTTGGGCTGATTTTCGATGGAATTTCTTTGGTGATTTTATCCGTTTTATTAGGCTATTATGGCCTAATATTACCTCCTGAGCAGTCCTGGCTTGATTAAAAAGGCTATTTGGAACTTATTATGTTAGGCCCATTTTCACCAAAAATCATGGGCTAACCATCAGGCCTTTTTCCAATTTTGGGCTGATTTTCGATGGAATTTCTTTGGTGATTTTATCCGTTTTATTAGGCTATTATGGCCTAATATTACCTCCTGAGCAGTCCTGGCTTGATTAAAAAGGCTATTTGGAACTTATTATGTTAGGCCCATATTCACCAAAAATCATGGGCTAACCATCAGGCTTTTTTCCAATTTTGGGCTGATTTTCGATGGAATTTCTTTGGTGATTTCATCCGTTTTATAAGGCTATTATGGCCCAATATTACCTCCTGAGCAGTCCTGGCTTGATTAAAAAGGCTATTTGGACCTTATTATGTTTAGGCCCATATTCACCAAAAACCATGGGCTAACCATCAGGCATTTTTCCAATTTTGGGCTGATTTTCGTTGGAATTTCTTTGGTGATTTCATCCGTTTTATAACGCTTTTATGGCCTAATATTGCCTCCTGAGCAGTCCTGGCTTGATTAAAAAGGCTATTTGGAACTTATTATGTTAGGCCCATTTTCACCAAAAACCATGGGCTAACAAAATCAGGCTTTTTTCCAAATTTGGGCTGATTTTCGATGGAATTTCTTTGGTGATTTCATCCGTTTTATAAGGCTATTATGGCTCAATATTACCTCTTTAGCAGTCCTGACTTGATTAAAAAGGCTATTTAGAACTTATTATGTTAGGCCCATTTTCACCAAAAACCATGGGCTAACCATCAGGCTTTTTACCAATTTTGGGCTGATTTTTGATGGAATTTCTTTGGTGGTTTTATCCGTTTTGTAAGGTTTTTATGGCCTAATATTACCTTCTGATTAGTCCTGGTTTGATTACAAAGGCTATTTGGAACTTATTATGTTAGGCCTATTTTCACCAAAAACCATCAGGCTTTTTTCCAATTTTGGGCTGATTTTCGATGGAATTTTTTTGGTGATTTTATCCGTTTTATAAGGCCTCTATGGCCAAATATTACCTCCTGAGCAGTCCTGGCTTGATTAAAAAGGCTATTTGGAACTTATTATGTTAGGCCCATTTTCACCAAAAACCATGGGCTAACCATCAGGCTTTTTTCCAATTTTGGGCTGATTTTCGATGCAATTTCTTTGGTGATTTCATCCGTTTTATAAGGCTATTATGGCCTAATATTACCTCCTGAGCAGTCCTGGTTTGATTAAAAAGCCTATTTGGAACTTATTATGTTAGGCCCATTTTCACCAAAAACCATGGGCTAACCATCAGGCTTTTTTCCAATTTTGGGCTGATTTTCGATGCAATTTCTTTGGTGATTTCATCCGTTTTATAAGGCTATTATGGCCTTATATTATCTCCTGAGCAGTCCTGGCTTGATTAAAAAGGCTATTTGGAACTTATTATGTTAGGCCCATATTCACCAAAAATCATGGGCTAACCATCAGGCTTTTTTCCAATTTTGGGCTGATTTTCGATGGAATTTCTTTGGTGATTTTATCCGTTTTATTAGGCTTTTATGGCCTAATATTACCTCCTTAGCAGTCCTGGCTTGATTAAAAAGGCTATTTGGAACTTATTATGTTAGGCCCATTTTCACCAAAAACCATGGGCTAACCATCAGGCATTTTTCCAATTCTTGGCTGATTTTCGATGGAATTTCTTTGGTGATTTCATCCGTTTTATAAGGCTATTATGGCCCAATATTACCTCCTTAGCAGTCCTGACTTGATTAAAAAGGCTATTTGGAACTTATTATGTTAGGCCCATTTTCACCAAAAACCATGCGCTAACCATCAGGCATTTTTCCAATTTTGGGCTGATTTTCGTTGGAATTTCTTTGGTGATTTTATCCGTTTTATAAGGCTTTTATGGCCCAATATTACCTCCTTAGCAGTCCTGACTTGATTAAAAAGGCTATTTGGAACTTATTATGTTAGGCCCATTTTCACCAAAAACCATGGGCTAACCATCAGGCTTTTTTCCAATTTTGGGCTGATTTTCGATGGAATTTCTTTGGTGATTTTATCCGTTTTATTAGGCTATTATGGCCTAATATTACCTCCTGAGCAGTCCTGGCTTAATTAAAAAGGCTATTTGGAACTTATTATGTTAGGCCCATATTCACCAAAAATCATGGGCTAACCATCAGGCTTTTTTCCAATTTTGGGCTGATTTTCGATGGAATTTCTTTGGTGATTTCATCCGTTTTATAAGGCTATTATGGCCCAATATTACCTCCTGAGCAGTCCTGGCTTGATTAAAAAGGCTATTTGGACCTTATTATGTTAGGCCCATTTTCCCCAAAACCATGGGCTAACAATCAGGCCTTTTTCCAATTTTGGGTGATTTTCGATGGAATTTCTTTGGTGATTTCATCCGTTTTGTAAGGCTAATATGGCCTAATATTACCTCCTGAGCAGTCCTGGCTTGATTAAAAAGGCTATTTGGAACTTATTATGTTAGGCCCATTTTCACCAAAAACCATGCGCTAACCATCAGGCATTTTTCCAATTTTGGGCTGATTTTCGATGGAATTTCTTTGGTGATTTCATCCGTTTTATAAAGCTATTATGGCTCAATATTACCTCCTTAGCAGTCCTGACTTGATTAAAAAGGCAATTTGGAACTTATTATGTTAGGCCCATTTTCACCAAAAATCATGGGCTAACCATCAGGCTTTTTTCCAATTTTGGGCTGATTTTCGATGGAATTTCTTTGGTGATTTTATCTGTTTTATAAGGCTATTATGGCCTAATATTACCTCCTGAGCAGTCCTGGCTTGATTAAAAAGGCTATTTGGAACTTATTATGTTAGGCCCATTTTCACCAAAAATCATGGGCTAACCATCAGGCCTTTTTCCAATTTTGGGCTGATTTTCGATGGAATTTCTTTGGTGATTTTATCCGTTTTATTAGGCTATTATGGCCTAATATTACCTCCTGAGCAGTCCTGGCTTGATTAAAAAGGCTATTTGGAACTTATTATGTTAGGCCCATATTCACCAAAAATCATGGGCTAACCATCAGGCTTTTTTCCAATTTTGGGCTGATTTTCGATGGAATTTCTTTGGTGATTTTATCCGTTTTATTAGGCTTTTATGGCCTAATATTACCTCCTTAGCAGTCCTGGCTTGATTAAAAAGGCTATTTGGAACTTATTATGTTAGGCCCATTTTCACCAAAAACCATGGGCTAACCATCAGGCATTTTTCCAATTCTTGGCTGATTTTCGATGGAATTTCTTTGGTGATTTCATCCGTTTTATAAGGCTATTATGGCCCAATATTACCTCCTTAGCAGTCCTGACTTGATTAAAAAGGCTATTTGGAACTTATTATGTTAGGCCCATTTTCACCAAAAACCAAAAACCATGCGCTAACCATCAGGCATTTTTCCAATTTTGGGCTGATTTTCGTTGGAATTTCTTTGGTGATTTTATCCGTTTTATAAGGCTTTTATGGCCCAATATTACCTCCTTAGCAGTCCTGACTTGATTAAAAAGGCTATTTGGAACTTATTATGTTAGGCCCATTTTCACCAAAAACCATGGGCTAACAAAATCAGGCTTTTTTCCAAATTTGGGCTGATTTTCGATGGAATTTCTTTGGTGATTTCATCCGTTTTATAAAGCTATTATGGCTCAATATTACCTCCTTAGCAGTCCTGACTTGATTAAAAAGGCTATTTGGAACTTATTATGTTAGGCCCATTTTCACCAAAAATCATGGGCTAACCATCAGGCATTTTTCCAATTTTGGGCTGATTTTCGATGGAATTTCTTTGGTGATTTTATCCGTTTTATTAGGCTATTATGGCCTAATATTACCTCCTGAGCAGTCCTGGCTTGATTAAAAAGGCTATTTGGAACTTATTATGTTAGGCCCATTTTCACCAAAAATCATGGGCTAACCATCAGGCCTTTTTCCAATTTTGGGCTGATTTTCGATGGAATTTCTTTGGTGATTTTATCCGTTTTATTAGGCTATTATGGCCTAATATTACCTCCTGAGCAGTCCTGGCTTGATTAAAAAGGCTATTTGGAACTTATTATGTTAGGCCCATATTCACCAAAAATCATGGGCTAACCATCAGGCTTTTTTCCAATTTTGGGCTGATTTTCGATGGAATTTCTTTGGTGATTTCATCCGTTTTATAAGGCTATTATGGCCCAATATTACCTCCTGAGCAGTCCTGGCTTGATTAAAAAGGCTATTTGGACCTTATTATGTTTAGGCCCATATTCACCAAAAACCATGGGCTAACCATCAGGCATTTTTCCAATTTTGGGCTGATTTTCGTTGGAATTTCTTTGGTGATTTCATCCGTTTTATAACGCTTTTATGGCCTAATATTGCCTCCTGAGCAGTCCTGGCTTGATTAAAAAGGCTATTTGGAACTTATTATGTTAGGCCCATTTTCACCAAAAACCATGGGCTAACAAAATCAGGCTTTTTTCCAAATTTGGGCTGATTTTCGATGGAATTTCTTTGGTGATTTCATCCGTTTTATAAGGCTATTATGGCTCAATATTACCTCTTTAGCAGTCCTGACTTGATTAAAAAGGCTATTTAGAACTTATTATGTTAGGCCCATTTTCACCAAAAACCATGGGCTAACCATCAGGCTTTTTACCAATTTTGGGCTGATTTTTGATGGAATTTCTTTGGTGGTTTTATCCGTTTTGTAAGGTTTTTATGGCCTAATATTACCTTCTGATTAGTCCTGGTTTGATTACAAAGGCTATTTGGAACTTATTATGTTAGGCCTATTTTCACCAAAAACCATCAGGCTTTTTTCCAATTTTGGGCTGATTTTCGATGGAATTTTTTTGGTGATTTTATCCGTTTTATAAGGCCTCTATGGCCAAATATTACCTCCTGAGCAGTCCTGGCTTGATTAAAAAGGCTATTTGGAACTTATTATGTTAGGCCCATTTTCACCAAAAACCATGGGCTAACCATCAGGCTTTTTTCCAATTTTGGGCTGATTTTCGATGCAATTTCTTTGGTGATTTCATCCGTTTTATAAGGCTATTATGGCCTAATATTACCTCCTGAGCAGTCCTGGTTTGATTAAAAAGCCTATTTGGAACTTATTATGTTAGGCCCATTTTCACCAAAAACCATGGGCTAACCATCAGGCTTTTTTCCAATTTTGGGCTGATTTTCGATGCAATTTCTTTGGTGATTTCATCCGTTTTATAAGGCTATTATGGCCTTATATTATCTCCTGAGCAGTCCTGGTTTGATTAAAAAGCCTATTTGGAATTTATTATGTTAGGCCCATTTTCACCAAAAACCATGGGCTAACCATCAGGCTTTTTTCCAATTTTGGGCTGATTTTCGATGGAATTTCTTTGGTGATTTCATCCGTTTTATCAGGCTATTATGGCCTAATATTACCTCCTGAGCAGTCCTGACTTGATTAAAAAGGCTATTTGGAACTTATTATGTTAGGCCCATTTTCACCAAAAACCATGGGCGAACCATCAGGCTTTTTTCCAATTTTTGGCTGATTTTTGATGGAATCTCTTGGTGATTTTATCCGTATTATAAGGCTATTATGGCCCAATATTACCTCCTGAGCAGTCCTGACTTGATTAAAAAGGCTATTTGGAACTTATTTGGTTAGGCCCATTTTCACCAAAAACCATGGGCTAACCATCAGGCTTTTTTCCAATTTTGGGCTGATTTTCGATGGAATTTCTTTGGTGATTTTATCCGTTTTATAAGGCTATTATGGCCCAATATTACCTACTGAGCAGTCCTGGCTTGACTAAAAAGGCTATTTGGAACTTATTGTGTTAGGCCCATTTTCACCAAAAACCATGGGCTAACCATCAGGCTTTTCCCAATTTTGGGCTGATTTTTGATGGAATTTCTTTGGTGATTTTATCCGTTTTATAAGGCTTTAATGGCCCAATATTACCTCCTGAGCAGTCCTGACTTGATTAAAAAGGCTATTTGGAACTTATTATGTTAGGCCCATTTTCACCGAAAACCATGCGCTAACCATCAGGCATTTTTCCAATTTTGGGCTGCTTTTCGTTGGAATTTCTTTGGTGATTTTATCCGTTTTATAAGGCTTTAATGGCCCAATATTACCTCCTGAGCAGTCCTGACTTGATTAAAAAGGCTATTTGGAACTTATTATGTTAGGCCCATTTTCACCAAAAACCATGGGCTAACAAAATCAGGCTTTTTTCCAAATTTGGGCTGATTTTCGATGGAATTTCTTTGGTGATTTCATCCGTTTTATAAGGCTATTATGGCTCAATATTACCTCTTTAGCAGTCCTGACTTGATTAAAAAGGCTATTTGGAACTTATTATGTTAGGCCCATTTTCACCAAAAACCATGGGCTAACCATTAGGCTTTTTACCAATTTTGGGCTGATTTTTGATGGAATTTCTTTGGTGATTTTATCCGTTTTATAAGGTTTTTATGGCCTAATATTACCTCCTGATTAGTCCTGGTTTGATTACAAAGGCTATTTGGAACTTATTATGTTAGGCCCATTTTCACCAAAAACCATCAGGCTTTTTTCCAATTTTGGGCTGATTTTCGATGGAATTTCTTTGGTGATTTTATCCGTTTTATAAGGCCTCTATGGCCCAATATTACCTCCTGAGCCGTCCTGGCTTGATTAAAAAGGCTATTTGGAACTTATTATGTTAGGCCCATTTTCACCAAAAACCATGGGCTAACAAAATCAGGCTTTTTTCCAATTTTGGGTGATTTTTGATGGAATTTCTTTGGTGCTTTCATCCGTTTTGTAAGGCTATTATGGCCTAATATTACCTCCTGAGCAGTCCTGGTTTGATTAAAAAGGCTATTTTGAAATTTATTATGTTAGGCCCATTTTCACCAAAAATCATGGGCTAACCATCAGGCATTTTTCCAATTTTGGGCTGATTTTTTTATGCAATCTCTTTGGTGATTTTATCCGTATTATAAAGCTATTATGGCCCAATATTACCTCCTGAGCAGTCCTGACTTGATTAAAAAGGCTATTTTGAACTTATTATGTTAGGCCCATCTTCACCAAAAACCATGGGCTAACCATCAGGCCCTTTTCCAATTTTGGGTGATTTTCGATGGAATTTCTTTGGTGATTTCATCCGTTTTGTAAGGCTATTATGGCCTAATATTACCTCCTGAGCAGTCCTGGCTTGATTAAAAAGGCTATTTTGAAACTTATTATGTTAGGCCCATTTTCACCAAAAATCATGGGCTAACAATCAGTCTTTTTTCCAATTTTGGGCTGATTTTCGATGGAATCTCTTTGGTGATTTTATTCGTTTTATAAGGCTAATATGGCCGAATATTACCTCCTTAGCAGTCCTGACTTGATTAAAAAGGCTATTTGGAACTTATTATGTTAGGCCCACTTTCACCAAAAATCATGGGCTAACCATCAGGCTTTTTTCCAATTTTGGGCTGATTTTCGATGGAATTTCTTTGGTGATTTTATCCGTTTTATAAGGCTATTATGGCCCAATATTACCTACTGAGCAGTCCTGGCTTGACTAAAAAGGCTATTTGGAACTTATTGTGTTAGGACCATTTTCACCAAAAACCATGGGCTAACCATCAGGCTTTTTTCCAATTTTGGGCTGATTTTCGATGAAATTTCTTTGGTGATTTTATCCGTTTATTAAGGCTTTTATGGCGTAATATTACCTCCTGAGCAGTCCTTGTTTAATTAAAAAGGCTATTTGGAACTTATTATGTTTAGGCCCATTTTCACCAAAAACAATGGGCTAACCATCAGGCTTTTCCCAATTTTGGGCTGATTTCTGATGGAAGTTTTTAAGTGATTTTGTCTGTTTTGTAAAGCTTTTATGGCCCAATATTACCTCCTTAGCAGTCCTGACTTGATTAAAAAGGCTATTTGGAACTTATTATGTTAGGCCCATTTTCACCGAAAACCATGGGCTAACCATCAGGCTTTTTTCCAATTTTGGGCTGATTTTCGATGGAATTTCTTTGGTGATTTCATCCGTTTTATCAGGCTATTATGGCCTAATATTACCTCCTGAGCAGTCCTGACTTGATTAAAAAGGCTATTTGGAACTTATTATGTTAGGCCCATTTTCACCAAAAACCATGGGCTAACAATCAGGCCTTTTTCCAATTTTGGGTGATTTTCGATGGAATTTCTTTGGTGATTTCATCCGTTTTGTAAGGCTATTATGGCCTAATATTACCTCCTGAGCAGTCCTGGCTTGATTAAAAAGGCTATTTGGAACTTATTATGTTAGGCCCATTTTCACCAAAAACCATGGGCTAACAAAATCAGGCTTTTTTCCAAATTTGGGCTGATTTTCGATGGAATTTCTTTGGTGATTTCATCCGTTTTATAAGGCTATTATGGCCTAATATTGCCTCCTGAGCAGTCCTGGCTTGATTAAAAAGGCTATTTGGAACTTATTATGTTAGGCCCATTTTCACCAAAACCATGGGCTAACCATCAGGCTTTTTTCCAATTTTGGGCTGATTTTCGATGGAATTTTTTTGGTGATTTTATCCGTTTTATAAGGCTATTATGGCTCAATATTACCTCCTGAGCAGTCCTGACTTGATTAAAAAGGCTATTTGGAACTTATTATGTTAGGCCCATTTTCACCAAAAACCATGGGCTAACCATCAGGCTTTTTTCCAATTTTGGGCTGATTTTCGATGGAATTTCTTTGGTGATTTCATCCGTTTTATAAGGCTATTATGGCCTTATATTATCTCCTGAGCAGTCCTGGTTTGATTAAAAAGCCTATTTGGAACTTATTATGTTAGGCCCATTTTCATCAAAAACCATGGGCTAACCATCAGGCTTTTTTCCAATTTTGGGCTGATTTTCGATGGAATTTCTTTGGTGATTTCATCCGTTTTATCAGGCTATTATGGCCTAATATTACCTCCTGAGCAGTCCTGACTTGATTAAAAAGGCTATTTGGAACTTATTATGTTAGGCCCATTTTCACCAAAAACCATGGGCTAACAATCAGGCCTTTTTCCAATTTTGGGTGATTTTCGATGGAATTTCTTTGGTGATTTCATCCGTTTTGTAAGGCTATTATGGCCTAATATTACCTCCTGAGCAGTCCTGGCTTGATTAAAAAGGCTATTTGGAACTTATTATGTTAGGCCCATTTTCACCAAAAACCATGCGCTAACCATCAGGCATTTTTCCAATTTTGGGCTGATTTTCGTTGGAATTTCTTTGGTGATTTCATCCGTTTTATAAGGCTTTTATGGCCTAATATTGCCTCCTGAGCAGTCCTGGCTTGATTAAAAAGGCTATTTGGAACTTATTATGTTAGGCCCATTTTCACCAAAAACCATGGGCTAACAAAATCAGGCTTTTTTCCAAATTTGGGCTGATTTTCGATGGAATTTCTTTGGTGATTTCATCCGTTTTATAAGGCTATTATGGCTCAATATTACCTCTTTAGCAGTCCTGACTTGATTAAAAAGGCTATTTGGAACTTATTATGTTAGGCCCATTTTCACCAAAAACCATGGGCTAACCATCAGGCTTTTTACCAATTTTGGGCTGATTTTTGATGGAATTTCTTTGGTGATTTTATCCGTTTTATAAGGTTTTTATGGCCTAATATTACCTTCTGATTAGTCCTGGTTTGATTACAAAGGCTATTTGGAACTTATTATGTTAGGCCCATTTTCACCAAAAACCATCAGGCTTTTTTCCAATTTTGGGCTGATTTTCGATGGAATTTCTTTGGTGATTTTATCCGTTTTATAAGGCCTCTATGGCCAAATATTACCTCCTGAGCAGTCCTGGCTTGATTAAAAAGGCTATTTGGAACTTATTATGTTAGGCCCATTTTCACCAAAAACCATGGGCTAACCATCAGGCTTTTTTCCAATTTTGGGCTGATTTTCGATGCAATTTCTTTGGTGATTTCATCCGTTTTATAAGGCTATTATGGCCTAAAATTACCTCCTGAGCAGTCCTGGTTTGATTAAAAAGCCTATTTGGAACTTATTATGTTAGGCCCATTTTCACCAAAAACCATGGGCTAACCATCAGGCTTTTTTCCAATTTTGGGCTGATTTTCGATGGAATTTCTTTGGTGATTTCATCCGTTTTATCAGGCTATTATGGCCTAATATTACCTCCTGAGCAGTCCTGACTTGATTAAAAAGGCTATTTGGAACTTATTATGTTAGGCCCATTTTCACCAAAAACCATGGGCGAACCATCAGGCTTTTTTCCAATTTTTGGCTGATTTTTGATGGAATCTCTTTGGTGATTTTATCCGTATTATAAGGCTATTATGGCCCAATATTACCTCCTGAGCAGTCCTGACTTGATTAAAAAGGCTATTTGGAACTTATTTTGTTAGGCCCATTTTCACCAAAAACCATGGGCTAACCATCAGGCTTTTTTCCAATTTTGGGCTGATTTTCGATGGAATTTCTTTGGTGATTTTATCCGTTTTATAAGGCTATTATGGCCCAATATTACCTACTGAGCAGTCCTGGCTTGACTAAAAAGGCTATTTGGAACATATTGTGTTAGGCCCATTTTCACCAAAAACCATGGGCTAACCATCAGGCTTTTCCCAATTTTGGGCTGATTTTTGATGGAATTTCTTTGGTGATTTTATCCGTTTTATAAGGCTTTAATGGCCCAATATTACCTCCTGAGCAGTCCTGACTTGATTAAAAAGGCTATTTTGAACTTATTATGTTAGGCCCATTTTCACCAAAAACCATGCGCTAACCATCAGGCATTTTTCCAATTTTGGGCTGATTTTCGTTGGAATTTCTTTGGTGATTTTATCCGTTTTATAAGGCTTTAATGGCCCAATATTACCTCCTGAGCAGTCCTGACTTGATTAAAAAGGCTATTTGGAACTTATTATGTTAGGCCCATTTTCACCAAAAACCATGGGCTAACAAAATCAGGCTTTTTTCCAAATTTGGGCTGATTTTCGATGGAATTTCTTTGGTGATTTCATCCGTTTTATAAGGCTATTATGGCTCAATATTACCTCTTTAGCAGTCCTGACTTGATTAAAAAGGCTATTTGGAACTTATTATGTTAGGCCCATTTTCACCAAAAACCATGGGCTAACCATCAGGCTTTTTACCAATTTTGGGCTGATTTTTGATGGAATTTCTTTGGTGATTTTATCCGTTTTATAAGGTTTTTATGGCCTAATATTACCTCCTGATTAGTCCTGGTTTGATTACAAAGGCTATTTGGAACTTATTATGTTAGGCCCATTTTCACCAAAAACCATCAGGCTTTTTTCCAAATTTGGGCTGATTTTCGATGGAATTTCTTTGGTGATTTTATCCGTTTTATAAGGCTATTATGGCCCAATATTACCTACTGAGCAGTCCTGGCTTGACTAAAAAGGCTATTTGGAACTTATTGTGTTAGGCCCATTTTCACCAAAAACCATGGGCCATAAACCATAGCCTTTTTAACCATCAGGCTTTTCCCAATTTTGGGCTGATTTTTGATGGAATTTCTTCGGTGATTTTATCCGTTTATTAAGGCTTTTATGGCGTAATATTACCTCCTGAGCAGTCCTGACTTGATTAAAAAGGCTATTTGGAACTTATTATGTTAGGCCCATTTTCACCGAAAACCATGGGCTAACCATCAGGCTTTTTTCCAATTTTTGGGTGATTTTCGATGGAATTTCTTTGGTGCTTTCATCCGTTTTGTAAGGCTATTATGGCCTAATATTACCTCCTGAGCAGTCCTGGTTTGATTAAAAAGGCTATTTTGAAACTTATTATGTTAGGCCCATTTTCACCAAAAACCATGGGCTAACCATCAGGCATTTTTCCAATTTTGGGCTGATTTTTGATGGAATCTCTTTGGTGATTTTATCCGTATTATAAGGCTATTATGGCCCAATATTACCTCCTGAGCAGTCCTGACTTGATTAAAAAGGCTATTTGGAACTTATTATGTTAGGCCCATTTTCACCAAAAACAATGGGCTAACCATCAGGCCTTTTTCCAATTTTTGGTGATTTTCGATGGAATTTCTTTGGTGATTTCATCCGTTTTGTAAGGCTATTATGGCCTAATATAACCTCCTGAGCAGTCCTGGCTTGATTAAAAAGGCTGTTTTGAAACTTATTATGTTAGGCCATTTTCACCAAAAACCATGGGCTAACAATCAGTCTTTTTTCCAATTTTGGGCTGATTTTCGATGGAATCTCTTTGGTGATTTTATTTGTTTTATAAGGCTAATATGACCGAATATTACCTACTGAGCAGTCCTGACTTGATTAAAAAGGCTATTTTGAACTTATTATGTTAGGCCCATTTTCACCAAAAACCATGGGCTAACCATCAGGCTTTTTCCCAATTTTGGGCTGATTTTTGATGGAATTTCTTGGTGATTTTATCCGTTTTATAAGGCTTTAATGGCCCAATATTACCTCCTGAGCAGTCCTGACTTGATTAAAAAGGCTATTTGAACTTATTATGTTAGGCCCATTTTCACCAAAAACCATGCGCTAACCATCAGGCATTTTTCCAATTTTGGGCTGATTTTCGTTGGAATTTCTTTGGTGATTTTATCCGTTTTATAAGGCTTTAATGGCCCAATATTACCTCCTGAGCAGTCCTGACTTGATTAAAAAGGCTATTTGGAACTTATTATGTTAGGCCCATTTTCACCAAAAACCATGGGCTAACAAAAATCAGGCTTTTTTCCAAATTTGGGCTGATTTTCGATGGAATTTCTTTGGTGATTTCATCCGTTTTATAAGGCTATTATGGCTCAATATTACCTCTTTAGCAGTCCTGACTTGATTAAAAAGGCTATTTGGAACTTATTATGTTAGGCCCATTTTCACAAAAACCATGGGCTAACCATCAGGCTTTTTACCAATTTTGGGCTGATTTTTGATGGAATTTCTTTGGTGATTTTATCCGTTTTATAAGGTTTTTATGGCCTAATATTACCTCCTGATTAGTCCTGGTTTGATTACAAAGGCTATTTGGAACTTATTATGTTAGGCCCATTTTCACCAAAAACCATCAGGCTTTTTTCCAATTTTGGGCTGATTTTCGATGGAATTTCTTTGGTGATTTTATCCGTTTTATAAGGCTATTATGGCCTTATATTATCTCCTGAGCAGTCCTGGTTTGATTAAAAAGGCTATTTGGAACTTATTATGTTAGGCCCATTTTCACCAAAAACCATGGGCTAACCATCAGGCTTTTTTCCAATTTTGGGCTGATTTTCGATGGAATTTCTTTGGTGATTTCATCCGTTTTATAAGGCTATTATGGCCTTATATTATCTCCTGAGCAGTCCTGGTTTGATTAAAAAGGCTATTTGGAACTTATTATGTTAGGCCCATTTTCACCGAAAACCATGCGCTAACCATCAGGCATTTTTTCCAATTTTGGGCTGATTTTCGTTGGAATTTCTTTGGTGATTTTATCCGTTTTATAAGGCTTTAATGGCCCAATATTACCTCCTGAGCAGTCCTGACTTGATTAAAAAGGCTATTTGGAACTTATTATGTTAGGCCCATTTTCACCAAAAATCATGGGCTTTTTTCCAATTTTGGGCTGATTTTCGATGGAATTTCTTTGGTGATTTTATCCGTTTTATAAGGCTATTATGGCCCAATATTGCTCCTGAGCAGTCCTGGCTTGATTAAAAAGGCTATTTGGAACTTATTATGTTAGGCCCATTTTCACCAAAAATCATGGGCTTTTTTCCAATTTTGGGCTGATTTTCGATGGAATTTCTTTGGTGATTTTATCCGTTTTATAAGGCCTATTATGGCCCAATATTACCTACTGAGCAGTCCTGGCTTGACTAAAAAGGCTATTTGGAACTTATTGTGTTAGGCCCATTTTCACCAAAAACCATGGGCCATAAACCATAGCCTTTTAACCATCAGGCTTTTCCCAATTTTGGGCTGATTTTTGATGGAATTTCTTGGTGATTTTATCCGTTTATTAAGGCTTTTATGGCGTAATATTACCTCCTGAGCAGTCCTGACTTGATTAAAAAGGCTATTTGGAACTTATTATGTTAGGCCCATTTTCACCGAAAACCATGGGCTAACCATCAGGCTTTTTTCCAATTTTGGGTGATTTTCGATGGAATTTCTTTGGTGCTTTCATCCGTTTTGTAAGGCTATTATGGCCTAATATTACCTCCTGAGCAGTCCTGGTTTGATTAAAAAGGCTATTTTGAAACTTATTATGTTAGGCCCATTTTCACCAAAAACCATGGGCTAACCATCAGGCATTTTTCCAATTTTGGCTGATTTTCGTTTGAATCTCTTTGGTGATTTTATCCGTATTATAAGGCTATTATGGCCCAATATTACCTCCTGAGCAGTCCTGACTTGATTAAAAAGGCTATTGGAACTTATTATGTTAGGCCCATTTTCACCAAAACCATGGGCTAACCATCAGGCCTTTTTCCAATTTTTGGTGATTTTCGATGGAATTTCTTTGGTGATTCATCCGTTTTGTAAGGCTATTATGGCCTAATATTACCTCCTGAGCAGTCCTGGCTTGATTAAAAAGGCTATTTTGAAACTTATTATGTTAGGCCCATTTTCACCAAAAACATGGGCTAACAATCAGTCTTTTTTCCAATTTTGGCTGATTTTCGATGGAATCTCTTTGGTGATTTTATTCGTTTTATAAGGCTAATATGACCGAATATTACCTCCTTAGCAGTCCTGACTTGATTAAAAAGGCTATTTGGAACTTATTATGTTAGGCCCATTTTCACCAAAAACCATTGGCTAACCATCAGGCTTTTTTTCCAATTTTGGGCTGATTTTCGATGGAATTTCTTTGGTGATTTTATCCGTTTTATAAGGCTATTATGGCCCAATATTACCTCCTTAGCAGTCCTGACTTGATTTAAAAGGCTATTTTGAACTTATTATGTTAGGCCCATTTTCACCAAAAACCATCAGGCTTTTTACCAATTTTGGGCTGATTTCGATGGAATTTCTTTGGTGATTTCATCCGTTTTATAAGGCTATTATGGCCCAATATTGCTCCTGAGCAGTCCTGGCTTGATTAAAAAGGCTATTTGGAACTTATTATGTTAGGCCATTTTCACCAAAAATCATGGGCTTTTTTCCAATTTTGGGCTGATTTTCGATGGAATTTCTTTGGTGATTTTATCCGTTTTATAAGGCTATTATGGCCCAATATTACCTACTGAGCAGTCCTGGCTTGATTAAAAAGGCTATTTTGGAACTTATTGTGTTAGGCCCATTTCACCAAAAACCATGGCTAACCATCAGGCTTTTCCCAATTTTGGGCTGATTTTTGAAGGAATTTCTTTGGTGATTTTATCCGTTTATTAAGGCTATTATGGCCTAATATTACCTCCTGAGCAGTCCTGGTTTAATTAAAAAGGCTATTTGGAACTTATTATGTTTAGGCCCATTTTCACCAAAAACAATGGGCTAACCATCAGGCTTTTCCCCAATTTTGGGCTGATTTCTGATGGAAGTTTTTAAGTGATTTTATCCGTTTTATTAGGCTATTTATGGCCCAATATTACCTCCTTAGCAGTCCTGACTTGATTAAAAAGGCTATTTGGAACTTATTATGTTAGGCCCATTTTCACCAAAAACCATGGGCTAACCATCAGGCTTTTCCCAATTTTGGGCTGATTTCTGATGGAAGTTTTTAAGTGATTTTATCCGTTTTATTAGGCTATTATGGCCCAATATTACCTCCTTAGCAGTCCTGACTTGATTAAAAAGGCTATTTGGAACTTATTATGTTAGGCCCATTTTCACCAAAAACCATGGGCTAGACCATCAGGCATTTTTCCAATTTTGGGCTGATTTTCGATGGAATCTCTTTGGTGATTTTATCCGTATTATAAGGCTATTATGGCCCAATATTACCTCCTGAGCAGTCCTGACTTGATTAAAAAGGCTATTTGGAACTTATTATGTTAGGCCCATTTTCACCAAAAACCATGGGCTAACCATCAGGCCTTTTTCCAATTTTTGGTGATTTTCGATGGAATTTCTTTGGTGATTTCATCCGTTTTGTAAGGCTATTATGGCCTAATATTACCTCCTGAGCAGTCCTGGCTTGATTAAAAAGGCTATTTTGAACTTATTATGTTAGGCCCATTTTCACCAAAAACCATGGGCTAACCATCAGGCCTTTTTCCAATTTTTGGTGATTTTCGATGGAATTTCTTTGTGATTTCATCCGTTTTGTAAGGCTATTATGGCCTAATATTACCTCCTGAGCAGTCCTGGCTTGATTAAAAAGGCTATTTGGAACTTATTATGTTAGGCCCATTTTCACCAAAAATCATGGGCTTTTTTCCAATTTTGGGCTGATTTTCGATGGAATTTCTTTGGTGATTTTATCCGTTTTATAAGGCTATTATGGCCCAATATTACCTACTGAGCAGTCCTGGCTTGATTAAAAAGGCTATTTGGAACTTATTGTGTTAGGCCCATTTTCACCAAAAACCATGGCTAACCATCAGGCTTTTCCCAATTTTGGGCTGATTTTTGAAGGAATTTCTTTGGTGATTTTATCCGTTTATTAAGGCTATTATGGCCTAATATTACCTCCTGAGCAGTCCTGGTTTAATTAAAAAGGCTATTTGGAACTTATTATGTTTAGGCCCATTTTCACCAAAAACCATGGGCTAACCATCAGGCTTTTCCCCAATTTTGGGCTGATTTCTGATGGAAGTTTTTAAGTGATTTTATCCGTTTTATTAGGCTATTATGGCCCAATATTACCTCCTTAGCAGTCCTGACTTGATTAAAAAGGCTATTTGGAACTTATTATGTTAGGCCCATTTTCACCAAAAACCATGGGCTAACCATCAGGCTTTTCCCAATTTTGGGCTGATTTCTGATGGAAGTTTTTAAGTGATTTTATCCGTTTTATTAGGCTATTATGGCCCAATATTACCTCCTTAGCAGTCCTGACTTGATTAAAAAGGCTATTTGGAACTTATTATGTTAGGCCCATTTTCACCGAAAACCATGCGCTAACCATCAGGCATTTTTCCAATTTTGGGCTGATTTTCGTTGGAATTTCTTTGGTGATTTTATCCGTTTTATAAGGCTTTAATGGCCCAATATTACCTCCTGAGCAGTCCTGACTTGATTAAAAAGGCTATTTGGAACTTATTATGTTAGGCCCATTTTCACCAAAAACCATGGGCTAACAAAATCAGGCTTTTTTCCAAATTTGGGCTGATTTTCGATGGAATTTCTTTGGTGATTTCATCCGTTTTATAAGGCTATTATGGCTCAATATTACCTCTTTAGCAGTCCTGACTTGATTAAAAAGGCTATTTGGAACTTATTATGTTAGGCCCATTTTCACCAAAAACCATGGGCTAACCATCAGGCTTTTTACCAATTTTGGGCTGATTTTTGATGGAATTTCTTTGGTGATTTTATCCGTTTTATAAGGTTTTTATGGCCTAATATTACCTCCTGAGCAGTCCTGACTTGATTAAAAAGGCTATTTGGAACTTATTATGTTAGGCCCATTTTCACCAAAAACCATGCGCTAACCATCAGGCATTTTTCCAATTTTGGGCTGATTTTCGTATGAATTTCTTTGGTGATTTTATCCGTTTTATAAGGCTTTAATGGCCCAATATTACCTCCTGAGCAGTCCTGACTTGATTAAAAAGGCTATTTGGAACTTATTATGTTAGGCCCATTTTCACCAAAAACCATGGGCTAACAAAATCAGGCTTTTTTCCAAATTTGGGCTGATTTTCGATGGAATTTCTTTGGTGATTTCATCCGTTTTATAAGGCTATTATGGCTCAATATTACCTCTTTAGCAGTCCTGACTTGATTAAAAAGGCTATTTGGAACTTATTATGTTAGGCCCATTTTCACCAAAAACCATGGGCTAACCATCAGGCTTTTTACCAATTTTGGGCTGATTTTTGATGGAATTTCTTTGGTGATTTTATCCGTTTTATAAGGTTTTTATGGCCTGATATTACCTCCTGATTAGTCCTGGTTTGATTACAAAGGCTATTTGGAACTTATTATGTTAGGCCCATTTTCACCAAAAACCATCAGGCTTTTTTCCAATTTTGGGCTGATTTTCGATGGAATTTCTTTGGTGATTTTATCCGTTTTATAAGGCTATTATGGCCTTATATTATCTCCTGAGCAGTCCTGGTTTGATTAAAAAGGCTATTTGGAACTTATTATGTTAGGCCCATTTTCACCAAAAACCATGGGCTAACCATCAGGCTTTTTTCCAATTTTTGGCTAATTTTCGATGGAATTTCTTTGGTGATTTCATCCGTTTTATAAGGCTATTATGGCCTTATATTATCTCCTGAGCAGTCCTGGTTTGATTAAAAAGGCTATTTGGAACTTATTATGTTAGGCCCATTTTCACCGAAAACCATGCACTAACCATCAGGCATTTTTCCAATTTTGGGCTGATTTTCGTTGGAATTTCTTTGGTGATTTTATCCGTTTTATAAGGCTTTAATGGCCCAATATTACCTCCTGAGCAGTCCTGACTTGATTAAAAAGGCTATTTGGAACTTATTATGTTAGGCCCATTTTCACCAAAAACCATGGGCTAACAAAATCAGGCTTTTTTCCAAATTTGGGCTGATTTTCGATGGAATTTCTTGCTGATTTCATCCGTTTTATAAGGCTATTATGGCTCAATATTACCTCTTTAGCAGTCCTGACTTGATTAAAAATGCTATTTGGAACTTATTATGTTAGGCCCATTTTCACCAAAAACCATGGGCGAAACCATCAGGCTTTTTACCAATTTTGGGCTGATTTTTGATGGAATTTCTTTGGTGATTTTATCCGTTTTATAAGGTTTTTTATGGCCTAATATTACCTCCTGATTAGTCCTGGTTTGATTACAAAGGCTATTTGGAACTTATTATGTTAGGCCCATTTTCACCAAAAACCATCAGGCTTTTTTCCAATTTTGGGCTGATTTTCGATGGAATTTCTTTGGTGATTTTATCCGTTTTATAAGGCCTCTATGGCCTAATATTACCTCCTGAGCAGTCCTGGCTTGATTAAAAAGGCTATTTGGAACTTATTATGTTAGGCCCATTTTCACCAAAAATCATGGGCTTTTTTCCAATTTTGGGCTGATTTTCGATGGAATTTCTTTGGTGATTTTATCCGTTTTATAAGGCTATTATGGCCCAATATTACCTACTGAGCAGTCCTGGCTTGACTAAAAAGGCTATTTGGAACTTATTGTGTTAGGCCAATTTTTCACCAAAAACCATGGGCCATAAACCATAGCCTTTTTAACCATCAGGCTTTTCCCAATTTTGGGCTGATTTTGATGGAATTTCTTTGGTGATTTTATCCGTTTATTAAGGCTTTATGGCGTAATATTACCTCCTGAGCAGTCCTGACTTGATTAAAAGGCTTTTTGGACCTTATTATGTTAGGCCCATTTTCACCGAAAACCATGGGCTAACCATCAGGCTTTTTTCCAATTTTGGGTGATTTTCGATGGAATTTCTTTGGTGCTTTCATCCGTTTTGTAAGGCTATTATGGCCTAATATTACCTCCTGAGCAGTCCTGGTTTGATTAAAAAGGCTATTTTGAAACTTATTATGTTAGGCCCCATTTTCACCAAAAACCATGGGCTAACCATCAGGCATTTTTCCAATTTTGGGCTGATTTTTGATGGAATCTCTTTGGTGATTTTATCCGTATTATAAGGCTATTATGGCCCAATATTACCTCCTGAGCAGTCCTGACTTGATTAAAAAGGCTATTTGGAACTTATTATGTTAGGCCCATTTTCACCAAAAACCATGGGCTAACCATCAGGCCTTTTTTCCAATTTTTGGTGATTTTCGATGGAATTTCTTTGGTGATTTCATCCGTTTTGTAAGGCTATTATGGCCTAATATTACCTCCTGAGCAGTCCTGGCTTGATTAAAAAGGCTATTTTGAAACTTATTATGTTAGGCCCATTTTCACCAAAAACCATGGGCTAACAATCAGTCTTTTTTTCCAATTTTGGGCTGATTTTCGATGGAATCTCTTTGGTGATTTTATTCGTTTTATAAGGCTAATATGACCGATATTACCTCCTTAGCAGTCCTGACTTGATTAAAAAAGGCTATTTGGAACTTATTATGTTAGGCCCATTTTCACCAAAAACCATTGGCTAACCATCAGGCTTTTTTCCAATTTTGGGCTGATTTTCGATGGAATTTCTTTGGTGATTTTATCCGTTTTATAAGGCTATTATGGCCCAATATTACCTCCTTAGCAGTCCTGACTTGATTAAAAAGGCTATTTTGAACTTATTATGTTAGGCCCATTTTCACCAAAAACCATCAGGCTTTTTACCAATTTTGGGCTGATTTTCGATGGAATTTCTTTGGTGATTTCATCCGTTTTATAAGGCTATTAAGGCCCAATATTGCTCCTGAGCAGTCCTGGCTTGATTGAAAAGGCTATTTGGAACTTATATGTTAGGCCCATTTTCACCAAAAATCATGGGCTTTTTTCCAATTTTGGGCTGATTTTCGATGGAATTTCTTTGGTGATTTTATCCGTTTTATAAGGCTATTATGGCCCAATATTACCTACTGAGCAGTCCTGGCTTGATTAAAAAGGCTATTTGGAACTTATTGTGTTAGGCCCATTTTCACCAAAAACCATGGGCTAACCATCAGGCTTTTCCCAATTTTGGGCTGATTTTTGAAGGAATTTCTTTGGTGATTTTATCCGTTTATTAAGGCTATTATGGCCTAATATTACCTCCTGAGCAGTCCTGGTTTAATTAAAAAGGCTATTTGGAACTTATTATGTTAGGCCCATTTTCACCGAAAACCATGCGCTAACCATCAGGCATTTTTCCAATTTTGGGCTGATTTTCGTTGGAATTTCTTTGGTGATTTTATCCGTTTTATAAGGCTTTAATGGCCCAATATTACCTCCTGAGCAGTCCTGACTTGATTAAAAAGGCTATTTGGAACTTATTATGTTAGGCCCATTTTCACCAAAAACCATGGGCTAACAAAATCAGGCTTTTTTCCAAATTTTGGCTGATTTTCGATGGAATTTCTTTGGTGATTTCATCCGTTTTATAAGGCTATTATGGCTCAATATTACCTCTTTAGCAGTCCTGACTTGATTAAAAAGGCTATTTGGAACTTATTATGTTAGGCCCATTTTCACCAAAAACCATGGGCTAACCATCAGGCTTTTTACCAATTTTGGGCTGATTTTTGATGGAATTTCTTTGGTGATTTTATCCGTTTTATAAGGTTTTTATGGCCTAATATTACCTCCTGATTAGTCCTGGTTTGATTACAAAGGCTATTTTGAACTTATTATGTTAGGCCCATTTTCACAAAAACCATCAGGCTTTTTTCCAATTTTGGGCTGATTTTCGATGGAATTTCTTTGGTGATTTTATCCGTTTTATAAGGCTATTATGGCCCAATATTACCTACTGAGCAGTCCTGGTTTAATTAAAAAGGCTATTTGGAACTTATTATGTTTAGGCCCATTTTCACCAAAAACAATGGGCTAACCATCAGGCTTTTCCCAATTTTGGGCTGATTTTTGAAGGAATTTCTTTGGTGATTTTATCCGTTTATTAAGGCTATTATGGCCTAATATTACCTCCTGAGCAGTCCTGGTTTAATTAAAAAGGCTATTTGGAACTTATTATGTTTAGGCCCATTTTCACCAAAAACAATGGGCTAACCATCAGGCTTTTCCCAAATTTTGGGCTGATTTCTGATGGAAGTTTTTAAGTGGTTTTTATCCGTTTTATTAGGCTATTATGGCCCAATATTACCTCCTTAGCAGTCCTGACTTGATTAAAAAGGCTATTTGGAACTTATTATGTTAGGCCCATTTTCACCAAAAACCATGGGCTAACCATCAGGCTTTTCCCAATTTTGGGCTGATTTCTGATGGAAGTTTTTAAGTGATTTTATCCGTTTTATTAGGCTATTATGGCCCAATATTACCTCCTTAGCAGTCCTGACTTGATTAAAAAGGCTATTTGGAACTTATTATGTTAGGCCCCATTTTCACCGAAAACCATGCGCTAACCATCAGGCATTTTTCCAATTTTGGGCTGATTTTCGTTGGAATTTCTTTGGTGATTTTATCCGTTTTATAAGGCTTTAATGGCCCAATATTACCTCCTGAGCAGTCCTGACTTGATTAAAAAGGCTATTTGGAACTTATTATGTTAGGCCCATTTTCACCAAAAACCATGGCTAACAAAATCAGGCTTTTTTCCAAATTTGGGCTGATTTTCGATGGAATTTCTTTGGTGATTTCATCCGTTTTATAAGGCTATTATGGCTCAATATTACCTCTTTAGCAGTCCTGACTTGATTAAAAAGGCTATTTGGAACTTATTATGTTAGGCCCATTTTCACCAAAAACCATGGGCTAACCATCAGGCTTTTTACCAATTTTGGGCTGATTTTTGATGGAATTTCTTTGGTGATTTTATCCGTTTTATAAGGTTTTTATGGCCTAATATTACCTCCTGATTAGTCCTGGTTTGATTACAAAGGCTATTTTGAACTTATTATGTTAGGCCCATTTTCACAAAAAACCATCAGGCTTTTTTCCAATTTTGGGCTGATTTTCGATGGAATTTCTTTGGTGATTTTATCCGTTTTATAAGGCCTCTATGGCCCAATATTACCTCCTGAGCAGTCCTGGCTTGATTAAAAAGGCTATTTGGAACTTATTATGTTAGGCCCATTTTCACCAAAAATCATGGGCTAACCATCAGGCTTTTTTCCAATTTTGGGCTGATTTCGATGGAATTTCTTTGGTGATTTCATCCGTTTTATAAGGCTATTATGGCCTTATATTATCTCCTGAGCAGTCCTGGTTTGATTAAAAAGCCTATTTGGAACTTATTATGTTAGGCCCATTTTCACCAAAAACCATGGGCTAACCATCAGGCTTTTTTTCCAATTTTGGGCTGATTTTCGATGGAATTTCTTTGGTGATTTCATCCGTTTTATCAGGCTATTATGGCCTAATATTACCTCCTGAGCAGTCTTGGCTTGATAAAAAAGGCTATTTGGAACTTATTATGTTAGGCCCATTTTCACCAAAAACCATGGGCTAACCATCAGGCTTTTTTCCAATTTTGGGCTGATTTTTGATGGAATCTCTTTGGTGATTTTATCCGTATTATAAGGCTATTATGGCCCAATATTACCTCCTGAGCAGTCCTGACTTGATTAAAAAGGCTATTTGGAACTTATTATGTTAGGCCCATTTTCACCAAAAACCATGGGCTAACCATCAGGCCTTTTTCCAATTTTGGGTGATTTTCGATGGAATTTCTTTGGTGATTTCATCCGTTTTGTAAGGCTATTATGGCCTAATATTACCTCCTGAGCAGTCCTGGCTTGATTAAAAGGCTATTTTGAAACTTATTATGTTAGGCCCATTTTCACCAAAAACCATGGGGCTAACAATCAGTCTTTTTTCCAATTTTGGGCTGATTTTCGATGGAATCTCTTTTGGTGATTTTATTCGTTTTATAAGGCTAATATGACCGAATATTACCTCCTTAGCAGTCCTGACTTGATTAAAAAGGCTATTTGGAACTTATTATGTTAGGCCCATTTTCACCCAAAACCATGGGCTAACCATCAGGCTTTTTTCCAATTTTGGGCTGATTTTCGATGGAATTTCTTTGGTGATTTCATCCGTTTTATAAGGCTATTATGGCCCAATATTGCTCCTGAGCAGTCCTGGCTTGATTAAAAAGGCTATTTGGAACTTATTATGTTAGGCCCATTTTCACCAAAAATCATGGGCTTTTTTCCAATTTTGGGCTGATTTTCGATGGAATTTCTTTGGTGATTTTATCCGTTTTATAAGGCTATTACGGCCCAATATTACCTACTGAGCAGTCCTGGCTTGACTAAAAAGGCTATTTGGAACTTATTGTGTTAGGCCCATTTTCACCAAAAACCATGGGCTAACCATCAGGCTTTTCCCAATTTTGGGCTGATTTTTGAAGGAATTTCTTTGGTGATTTTATCCGTTTATTAAGGCTATTATGGCCTAATATTACCTCCTGAGCAGTCCTGGTTTAATTAAAAAGGCTATTTGGAACTTATTATGTTTAGGCCCATTTTCACCAAAAACAATGGGCTAACCATCAGGCTTTTCCCCCAATTTTGGGCTGATTTCTGATGGAAGTTTTTAAGTGATTTTATCCGTTTTATTAGGCTATTATGGCCCAATATTACCTCCTTAGCAGTCCTGACTTGATTAAAAAGGCTATTTGGAACTTATTATGTTAGGCCCATTTTCACCAAAAACCATGGGCTAACCATCAGGCTTTTCCCCAATTTTGGGCTGATTTCTGATGGAAGTTTTTAAGTGATTTTATCCGTTTTATTAGGCTATTATGGCCCAATATTACCTCCTTAGCAGTCCTGACTTGATTAAAAAGGCTATTTGGAACTTATTTTGTTAGGCCCATTTTCACCGAAAACCATGCGCTAACCATCAGGCATTTTTCCAATTTTGGGCTGATTTTCGTTGGAATTTCTTTGGTGATTTTATCCGTTTTATAAGGCTTTAATGGCCCAATATTACCTCCTGAGCAGTCCTGACTTGATTAAAAAGGCTATTTGGGAACTTATTATGTTAGGCCCATTTTCACCAAAAACCATGGCTAACCATCAGGCTTTTTTCCAAATTTGGGCTGATTTTCGATGGAATTTCTTTGGTGATTTCATCCGTTTTATAAGGCTATTATGGCTCAATATTACCTCTTTAGCAGTCCTGACTTGATTAAAAAGGCTATTTGGAACTTATTATGTTAGGCCCATTTTCACCAAAAACCATGGGCTAACCATCAGGCTTTTTACCAATTTTGGGCTGATTTTTGATGGAATTTCTTTGGTGATTTTATCCGTTTTATAAGGTTTTTATGGCCTAATATTACCTCCTGATTAGTCCTGGTTTGATTACAAAGGCTATTTGGAACTTATTATGTTAGGCCCATTTTCACCAAAAGCCATCAGGCTTTTTTCCAATTTTGGCTGATTTTCGATGGAATTTCTTTGGTGATTTTTATCCGTTTTATAAGGCCTCTATGGCCCAATATTACCTCCTGAGCAGTCCTGACTTGATTAAAAAGGCTATTTGGAACTTATTATGTTAGGCCCATTTTCACCAAAAATCATGGGCTAACCCATCAGGCTTTTTTCCAATTTTGGGCTGATTTTCGATGGAATTTCTTTGGTGATTTTATCCGTTTTATAAGGCTATTATGGCCCAATATTACCTCCTTAGCAGTCCTGACTTGATTAAAAAGGCTATTTTGAACTTATTATGTTAGGCCCATTTTCACCAAAAACCATCAGGCTTTTTACCAATTTTGGGCTGATTTCGATGGAATTTCTTTGGTGATTTCATCCGTTTTATAAGGCTATTATGGCCCAATTTTGCTCCTGAGCAGTCCTGGCTTTATTAAAAAGGCTATTTGGAACTTAATTATGTTAGGCCCATTTTCACCAAAAACCATGGGCTTTTTTCCAATTTTGGGCTGATTTTCGATGGAATTTCTTTGGTGATTTTATCCGTTTTATAAGGCTATTATGGCCCAATATTACCTACTGAGCAGTCCTGGCTTGACTAAAAAGGCTATTTGGAACTTATTGTGTTAGGCCCATTTTCACCAAAAACCATGGGCTAACCATCAGGCTTTTCCCAATTTTGGGCTGATTTTTGATGGAATTTCTTTGGTGATTTTATCCGTTTATTAAGGCTTTTATGGCGTAATATTACCTCCTGAGCAGTCCTGGTTTAATTAAAAAGGCTATTTGGAACTTATTATGTTTAGGCCCATTTTCACCAAAAACAATGGGCTAACCATCAGGCTTTTCCCCAATTTTTGGCTGATTTTCGATGGAATTTCTTTGGTGATTTCATCGTTTTATAAGGCTATTATGGCCTAATATTACCTCCTTAGCAGTCCTGGTTTGATTAAAAAGGCTATTTAGAACTTATTATGTTAGGCCCATTTTCACCAAAAGCCATGGGCTAACCATCAGGCCTTTTTCCAAATTTTGGGCTGATTTTCGATGGAATTTCTTTGGTGATTTCATCCGTTTTATAAGGCTATTATGGCCTAATATTACCTCCTGAGCAGTCCTGGCTTGATTAAAAAGGTTATTTGGAACTTATTATGTTAGGCCCATTTTCACCAAAAACCATGGGCTAACCATCAGTCTTTTTTCCAATTTTGGGCTGATTTTCGATGGAATTTCTTTGGTGATTTCATCCATTTTTTAAAGCTATTATGGCCTAATATTACCTCCTGAGCAGTCCTGGCTTGATTAAAAAGGCTATTTGGAACTTATTATGTTAGGTCCATTTTCACCAAAAACCATGGGGTAACCATCAGGCTTTTACCAAATTTTGGGCTGATTTTCGATGGAATTTCTTTGGTGATTTTATCCGTTTTATAAGGCTTTTATGGCCTAATATTACCTCCTGAGCAGTCCTGGCTTGATTAAAAAGGCTATTTGGAACTTATTATGTTAGGCCCATTTTCACCAAAAACCATGGGCTAACCATCAGGCTTTTTTCCAATGTTGGGCTGATTTTCGATGGAATTTCTTTGGTGATTTTATCCGTTTTATAAGGCTTTTATGGCCTAATATTACCTCCTTAGCAGTCCTGGCTTGATTAAAAGGCTATTTGGAACTTATTATGTTAGGCCCATTTTCACCAAAAACCATGGGCTAACCATCAGGCCTTTTTCCAATTTTGGGCTGATTTTCGATGGAATTTCTTTGGTGATTTCATCCGTTTTATAAGGCTATTATGGCCTAATATTACCTCCTTAGCAGTCCTGGTTTGATTAAAAAGGCTATTTGGAACTTATTATGTTAGGCCCATTTTCACCAAAAACCATGGGCTAACCATCAGTCTTTTTTCCAATTTTGGGCTGATTTTCGATGGAATTTCTTCTGTGATTTTATATCTGTTTTATAAGGCTATTATTGCCCAATATTGCCTCCTGAGCAGTCCTGGCTTGATTAAAAAAGCTATTTGGAACTTATTATGTTAGGTCCATTTTCACCAAAAATCATGGGCTAACCATCAGGCATTTTCCAATTTTGGGCTGATTTTCGATGGAATTTCTTTGGTGATTTTATCCGTTTTATAAGGCTATTATGGCCTAATATTACCTCCTGAGCAGTCCTGGCTTGATTAAAAAGGTTATTTGGAACTTATTATGTTAGGCCCATTTTCACCAAAAACCATGGGCTAACCATCAGTCTTTTTTCCAATTTTGGGCTGATTTTCGATGGAATATTTTTGGTGATTTCATCCATTTTTTAAAGCTATTATGGCCTAATATTACCTCCTGAGCAGTCCTGGCTTGATTAAAAAGGCTATTTGGAACTTATTATGTTAGGTCCATTTTCACCAAAAACCATGGGGTAACCATCAGGCTTTTACCAAATTTTGGGCTGATTTTCGATGGAATTTCTTTGGTGATTTTATCCGTTTTATAAGGCTTTTATGGCCTAATATTAACTCCTGAGCAGTCCTGGCTTGATTAAAAAGGCTATTTGGAACTTATTATGTTAGGCCCATTTTCACCAAAAACCATGGGCTAACCATCAGGCTTTTTTCCAATGTTGGGCTGATTTTCGATGGAATTTTTTTGGTGATTTTATCCGTTTTATAAGGTATTTATGGCCTAATATTACCTCCTGAGCAGTCCTGGCTTGATTAAAAAGGCTATTTGGAACTTATTATGTTAGGTCCCATTTTCACCAAAAATCATGGGCTAACCTTCAGGCTTTCTCCATTTTTGGGCTGATTTTCGATCGAATTTCTTTGGTGATTTTATCCGTTTTATAAGGCTATTATGGCACAATATTACCTACTTAGCAGTCCTGGCTTGATAAAAAGGCTATTTTGAAACTTATTATGTTAGGCCCATTTTCACCAAAAACCATGGGCTAACAATCAGTCTTTTTTTCCAATTTTGGGCTGATTTTCGATGGAATCTCTTTGGTGATTTTATTCGTTTTATAAGGCTAATATGACCGAATATTACCTCCTTAGCAGTCCTGACTTGATTAAAAAGGCTATTTGGAACTTATTATGTTAGGCCCATTTTCACCAAAAACCATTGGCTAACCATCAGGCTTTTTTCCAATTTTGGGCTGATTTTTCGATGGAATTTCTTTGGTGATTTTATCCGTTTTATAAGGCTATTATGGCCCAATATTACCTCCTTAGCAGTCCTGACTTGATTAAAAAGGCTATTTTGAACTTATTATGTTAGGCCCATTTTCACCAAAAACCATCAGGCTTTTTACCAATTTTGGGCTGATTTCGATGGAATTTCTTTGGTGATTTCATCCGTTTTATAAGGCTATTATGGCCCAATATTGCTCCTGAGCAGTCCTGGCTTGATTGAAAAGGCTATTTGGAACTTATTATGTTAGGCCCATTTTCACCAAAAATCATGGGCTTTTTTCAATTTTGGGCTGATTTTCGATGGAATTTCTTTGGTGATTTTATCCGTTTTTATAAGGCTATTATGGCCCAATATTACCTACTGAGCAGTCCTGGCTTGATTAAAAAGGCTATTTGGAACTTATTGTGTTAGGCCCATTTTCACCAAAAACCATGGGCTAACCATCAGGCTTTTCCCAATTTTGGGCTGATTTTTGAAGGAATTTCTTTGGTGATTTTATCCGTTTATTAAGGCTATTATGGCCTAATATTACCTCCTGAGCAGTCCTGGTTTAATTAAAAAGGCTATTTGGAACTTATTATGTTTAGGCCCATTTTTCACCAAAAACAATGGGCTAACCATCAGGCTTTTCCCAAATTTTGGGCTGATTTCTGATGGAAGTTTTTAAGTGGTTTTATCCGTTTTTATTAGGCTATTATGGCCCAATATTACCTCCTTAGCAGTCCTGACTTGATTAAAAAGGCTATTTGGAACTTATTATGTTAGGCCCATTTTCACCAAAAACCATGGGCTAACCATCAGGCTTTTCCCAATTTTGGGCTGATTTCTGATGGAAGTTTTTAAGTGATTTTATCCGTTTTATTAGGCTATTATGGCCCAATATTACCTCCTTAGCAGTCCTGAACTTGATTAAAAAGGCTATTTGGAACTTATTATGTTAGGCCCATTTTCACCGAAAACCATGCGCTAACCATCAGGCATTTTTCCAATTTTGGGCTGATTTTCGTTGGAATTTCTTTGGTGATTTTATCCGTTTTATAAGGCTTTAATGGCCCAATATTACCTCCTGAGCAGTCCTGACTTGATTAAAAAGGCTATTTGGAACTTATTATGTTAGGCCCATTTTCACCAAAAACCATGGGCTAACAAAATCAGGCTTTTTTCCAAATTTGGGCTGATTTTCGATGGAATTTCTTTGGTGATTTCATCCGTTTTATAAGGCTATTATGGCTCAATATTACCTCTTTAGCAGTCCTGACTTGATTAAAAAGGCTATTTGGAACTTATTATGTTAGGCCCATTTTCACCAAAAACCATGGGCTAACCATCAGGCTTTTTACCAATTTTGGGCTGATTTTTGATGGAATTTCTTTGGTGATTTTATCCGTTTTATAAGGTTTTTATGGCCTAATATTACCTCCTGATTAGTCCTGGTTTGATTACAAAGGCTATTTTGAACTTATTATGTTAGGCCCATTTTCACAAAAAACCATCAGGCTTTTTTCCAATTTTGGGCTGATTTTCGATGGAATTTCTTTGGTGATTTTATCCGTTTTATAAGGCTATTATGGCCCAATATTACCTACTGAGCAGTCCTGGTTTAATTAAAAAGGCTATTTGGAACTTATTATGTTTAGGCCCATTTTCACCAAAAACAATGGGCTAACCATCAGGCTTTTTCCCAATTTTGGGCTGATTTTTGAAGGAATTTCTTTGGTGATTTTATCCGTTTATTAAGGCTATTATGGCCTAATATTACCTCCTGAGCAGTCCTGGTTTAATTAAAAAGGCTATTTGGAACTTATTATGTTTAGGCCCATTTTCACCAAAAACAATGGGCTAACCATCAGGCTTTTCCCAAATTTTGGGCTGATTTCTGATGGAAGTTTTTAAGTGGTTTTATCCGTTTTATTAGGCTATTATGGCCCAATATTACCTCCTTAGCAGTCCTGACTTGATTAAAAAGGCTATTTGGAACTTATTATGTTAGGCCCATTTTCACCAAAAACCATGGGCTAACCATCAGGCTTTTCCCAATTTTGGGCTGATTTCTGATGGAAGTTTTTAAGTGATTTTATCCGTTTTATTAGGCTATTATGGCCCAATATTACCTCCTTAGCAGTCCTGACTTGATTAAAAAGGCTATTTGGAACTTATTATGTTAGGCCCATTTTCACCGAAAACCATGCGCTAACCATCAGGCATTTTTCCAATTTTGGGCTGATTTTCGTTGGAATTTCTTTGGTGATTTTATCCGTTTTATAAGGCTTTAATGGCCCAATATTACCTCCTGAGCAGTCCTGACTTGATTAAAAAGGCTATTTGGAACTTATTATGTTAGGCCCATTTTCACCAAAAACCATGGGCTAACCATCAGGCTTTTCCCAATTTTGGGCTGATTTTTGAAGGAATTTCTTTGGTGATTTTATCCGTTTATTAAGGCTATTATGGCCTAATATTACCTCCTGAGCAGTCCTGGTTTAATTAAAAAGGCTATTTGGAACTTATTATGTTTAGGCCCATTTTCACCAAAAACAATGGGCTAACCATCAGGCTTTTCCCAAATTTTGGGCTGATTTCTGATGGAAGTTTTTAAGTGGTTTTATCCGTTTTATTAGGCTATTATGGCCCAATATTACCTCCTTAGCAGTCCTGACTTGATTAAAAAGGCTATTTGGAACTTATTATGTTAGGCCCATTTTCACCAAAAACCATGGGCTAACCATCAGGCTTTTCCCAATTTTGGGCTGATTTCTGATGGAAGTTTTTAAGTGATTTTATCCGTTTTATTAGGCTATTATGGCCCAATATTACCTCCTTAGCAGTCCTGACTTGATTAAAAAGGCTATTTGGAACTTATTATGTTAGGCCCATTTTCACCGAAAACCATGCGCTAACCATCAGGCATTTTTCCAATTTTGGGCTGATTTTCGTTGGAATTTCTTTGGTGATTTTATCCGTTTTATAAGGCTTTAATGGCCCAATATTACCTCCTGAGCAGTCCTGACTTGATTAAAAAGGCTATTTGGAACTTATTATGTTAGGCCCATTTTCACCAAAAACCATGGGCTAACAAAATCAGGCTTTTTTCCAAATTTGGGCTGATTTTCGATGGAATTTCTTTGGTGATTTCATCCGTTTTTATAAGGCTATTATGGCTCAATATTACCTCTTTAGCAGTCCTGACTTGATTAAAAAGGCTATTTGGAACTTATTATGTTAGGCCCATTTTCACCAAAAACCATGGGCTAACCATCAGGCTTTTTACCAATTTTGGGCTGATTTTTGATGGAATTTCTTTGGTGATTTTATCCGTTTTATAAGGTTTTTATGGCCTAATATTACCTCCTGATTAGTCCTGGTTTGATTACAAAGGCTATTTTGAACTTATTATGTTAGGCCCATTTTCAACAAAAAACCATCAGGCTATTTTGGGCTGATTTTCGATGGAATTTCTTTGGTGATTTTATCCGTTTTATAAGGCCTCTATGGCCCAATATTACCTCCTGAGCAGTCCTGGCTTGATTAAAAAGGCTATTTGGAACTTATTATGTTAGGCCCATTTTCACCAAAAATCATGGGCTAACCATCAGGCTTTTTTCCAATTTTGGGCTGATTTTCGATGGAATTTCTTTGGTGATTTCATCCGTTTTATAAGGCTATTATGGCCTTATATTATCTCCTGAGCAGTCCTGGTTTGATTAAAAAGCCTATTTGGAACTTATTATGTTAGGCCCATTTTCACCAAAAACCATGGGCTAACCATCAGGCTTTTTTCCAATTTTGGGCTGATTTTCGATGGAATTTCTTTGGTGATTTCATCCGTTTTATCAGGCTATTATGGCCTAATATTACCTCCTGAGCAGTCTTGGCTTGATAAAAAAGGCTATTTGGAACTTATTATGTTAGGCCCATTTTCACCAAAAACCATGGGCTAACCATCAGGCTTTTTTCCAATTTTGGGCTGATTTTTGATGGAATCTCTTTGGTGATTTTATCCGTATTATAAGGCTATTATGGCCCAATATTACCTCCTGAGCAGTCCTGACTTGATTAAAAGGCTATTTGGAACTTATTATGTTAGGCCCATTTTCACCAAAAACCATGGGCTAACCATCAGGCCTTTTTCCAATTTTGGGTGATTTTCGATGGAATTTCTTTGGTGATTTCATCCGTTTTGTAAGGCTATTATGGCCTAATATTACCTCCTGAGCAGTCCTGGCTTGATTAAAAGGCTATTTTGAAACTTATTATGTTAGGCCCATTTTCACCAAAAACCATGGGCTAACAATCAGTCTTTTTTCCAATTTTGGGCTGATTTTCGATGGAATCTCTTTGGTGATTTTATTCGTTTTATAAGGCTAATATGACCGAATATTACCTCCTTAGCAGTCCTGACTTGATTAAAAAGGCTATTTGGAACTTATTATGTTAGGCCCATTTTCACCCAAAACCATGGGCTAACCATCAGGCTTTTTTCCAATTTTGGGCTGATTTTCGATGGAATTTCTTTGGTGATTTCATCCGTTTTATAAGGCTATTATGGCCCAATATTGCTCCTGAGCAGTCCTGGCTTGATTAAAAAGGCTATTTGGAACTTATTATGTTAGGCCCATTTTCACCAAAAATCATGGGCTTTTTTCCAATTTTGGGCTGATTTTCGATGGAATTTCTTTGGTGATTTTATCCGTTTTATAAGGCTATTACGGCCCAATATTACCTACTGAGCAGTCCTGGCTTGACTAAAAAGGCTATTTGGAACTTATTGTGTTAGGCCCATTTTCACCAAAAACCATGGGCTAACCATCAGGCTTTTCCCAATTTTGGGCTGATTTTTGAAGGAATTTCTTTGGTGATTTTATCCGTTTATTAAGGCTATTATGGCCTAATATTACCTCCTGAGCAGTCCTGGTTTAATTAAAAAGGCTATTTGGAACTTATTATGTTTAGGCCCATTTTCACCAAAAACAATGGGCTAACCATCAGGCTTTTCCCCAATTTTGGGCTGATTTCTGATGGAAGTTTTTAAGTGATTTTATCCGTTTTATTAGGCTATTATGGCCCAATATTACCTCCTTAGCAGTCCTGACTTGATTAAAAAGGCTATTTGGAACTTATTATGTTAGGCCCATTTTCACCAAAAACCATGGGCTAACCATCAGGCTTTTCCCAATTTTGGGCTGATTTCTGATGGAAGTTTTTAAGTGATTTTATCCGTTTTATTAGGCTATTATGGCCCAATATTACCTCCTTAGCAGTCCTGACTTGATTAAAAAGGCTATTTGGAACTTATTTTGTTAGGCCCATTTTCACCGAAAACCATGCGCTAACCATCAGGCATTTTTCCAATTTTGGGCTGATTTTCGTTGGAATTTCTTTGGTGATTTTATCCGTTTTATAAGGCTTTAATGGCCCAATATTACCTCCTGAGCAGTCCTGACTTGATTAAAAAGGCTATTTGGAACTTATTATGTTAGGCCCATTTTCACCAAAAACCATGGGCTAACCATCAGGCTTTTTTCCAAATTTGGGCTGATTTTCGATGGAATTTCTTTGGTGATTTCATCCGTTTTATAAGGCTATTATGGCTCAATATTACCTCTTTAGCAGTCCTGACTTGATTAAAAAGGCTATTTGGAACTTATTATGTTAGGCCCATTTTCACCAAAAACCATGGGCTAACCATCAGGCTTTTTACCAATTTTGGGCTGATTTTTGATGGAATTTCTTTGGTGATTTTATCCGTTTTATAAGGTTTTTATGGCCTAATATTACCTCCTGATTAGTCCTGGTTTGATTACAAAGGCTATTTGGAACTTATTATGTTAGGCCCATTTTCACCAAAAGCCATCAGGCTTTTTTCCAATTTTGGGCTGATTTTCGATGGAATTTCTTTGGTGATTTTATCCGTTTTATAAGGCCTCTATGGCCCAATATTACCTCCTGAGCAGTCCTGGCTTGATTAAAAAGGCTATTTGGAACTTATTATGTTAGGCCCATTTTTACCAAAAACCATGGGCTAACCATCAGGCTTTTTTCCAATTTTGGGCTGATTTTCGATGGAATTTCTTTGGTGATTTCATCCGTTTTATAAGGCTATTATGGCCTTATATTATCTCCTGAGCAGTCCTGGTTTGATTAAAAAGCCTATTTGGAACTTATTATGTTAGGCCCATTTTCACCAAAAACCATGGGCTAACCATCAGGCTTTTTTCCAATTTTGGGCTGATTTTCGATGGAATTTCTTTGGTGATTTCATCCGTTTTATCAGGCTATTATGGCCTAATATTACCTCCTGAGCAGTCTTGGCTTGATTAAAAAGGCTATTTGGAACTTATTATGTTAGGCCCATTTTCACCAAAAACCATGGGCTAACCATCAGGCTTTTTTCCAATTTTGGGTGATTTTCGATGGAATTTCTTTGGTGATTTCATCCGTTTTATCAGGCTATTATGGCCTAATATTACCTCCTGAGCAGTCTTGGCTTGATTAAAAAGGCTATTTGGAACTTATTATGTTAGGCCCATTTTCACCAAAAACCATGGGCTAACCATCAGGCTTTTTTCTAATTTTGGGCTGATTTTTGATGGAATCTCTTTGGTGATTTTATCCGTATTATAAGGCTATTATGGCCCAATATTACCTCCTGAGCAGTCCTGACTTGATTTAAAAGGCTATTTGGAACTTATTATGTTAGGCCCATTTTCACCAAAAACCATGGGCTAACCATCAGGCTTTTTTCCAATTTTGGGTGATTTTCGATGGAATTTCTTTGGTGATTTCATCCGTTTTGTAAGGCTATTATGGCCTAATATTACCTCCTGAGCAGTCCTGGCTTGATTAAAAAGGCAATTTTGAAACTTATTATGTTAGGCCCATTTCCACCAAAAATCATGGGCTAACAATCAGTCTTTTTTCCAATTTTGGGCTGATTTTCGATGGAATCTCTTTGGTGATTTTATTCGTTTTATAAGGCTAATATGGCCGAATATTACCTCCTTAGCAGTCCTGACTTGATTAAAAAGGCTATTTGGAACTTATTATGTTAGGCCCATTTTCACCAAAAATCATGGGCTAACCATCAGGCTTTTTTCCAATTTTGGGCTGATTTTCGATGGAATTTCTTTGGTGATTTTATCCGTTTTATAAGGCTATTATGGCCCAATATTACCTCCTTAGCAGTCCTGACTTGATTAAAAAGGCTATTTTGAACTTATTATGTTAGGCCCATTTTCACCAAAAACCATCAGGCTTTTTACCAATTTTGGGCTGATTTCGATGGAATTTCTTTGGTGATTTCATCCGTTTTATAAGGCTATTATGGCCCAATTTTGCTCCTGAGCAGTCCTGGCTTTATTAAAAAGGCTATTTGGAACTTATTATGTTAGGCCCATTTTCACCAAAAACCATGGGCTTTTTTCCAATTTTGGGCTGATTTTCGATGGAATTTCTTTGGTGATTTTATCCGTTTTATAAGGCTATTATGGCCCAATATTACCTACTGAGCAGTCCTGGCTTGACTAAAAAGGCTATTTGGAACTTATTGTGTTAGGCCCATTTTCACCAAAAACCATGGGCTAACCATCAGGCTTTTCCCAATTTTGGGCTGATTTTTGATGGAATTTCTTTGGTGATTTTATCCGTTTATTAAGGCTTTTATGGCGTAATATTACCTCCTGAGCAGTCCTGGTTTAATTAAAAAGGCTATTTGGAACTTATTATGTTTAGGCCCATTTTCACCAAAAACAATGGGCTAACCATCAGGCTTTTCCCCAATTTTTGGCTGATTTTCGATGGAATTTCTTTGGTGATTTCATCCGTTTTATAAGGCTATTATGGCCTAATATTACCTCCTTAGCAGTCCTGGTTTGATTAAAAAGGCTATTTAGAACTTATTATGTTAGGCCCATTTTCACCAAAAGCCATGGGCTAACCATCAGGCCTTTTTCCAATTTTGGGCTGATTTTCGATGGAATTTCTTTGGTGATTTCATCCGTTTTATAAGGCTATTATGGCCTAATATTACCTCCTGAGCAGTCCTGGCTTGATTAAAAAGGTTATTTGGAACTTATTATGTTAGGCCCATTTTCACCAAAAACCATGGGCTAACCATCAGTCTTTTTTCCAATTTTGGGCTGATTTTCGATGGAATTTCTTTGGTGATTTCATCCATTTTTTAAAGCTATTATGGCCTAATATTACCTCCTGAGCAGTCCTGGCTTGATTAAAAAGGCTATTTGGAACTTATTATGTTAGGTCCATTTTCACCAAAAACCATGGGGTAACCATCAGGCTTTTACCAAATTTTGGGCTGATTTTCGATGGAATTTCTTTGGTGATTTTATCCGTTTTATAAGGCTTTTATGGCCTAATATTACCTCCTGAGCAGTCCTGGCTTGATTAAAAAGGCTATTTGGAACTTATTATGTTAGGCCCATTTTCACCAAAAACCATGGGCTAACCATCAGGCTTTTTTCCAATGTTGGGCTGATTTTCGATGGAATTTCTTTGGTGATTTTATCCGTTTTATAAGGCTTTTATGGCCTAATATTACCTCCTTAGCAGTCCTGGCTTGATTAAAAGGCTATTTGGAACTTATTATGTTAGGCCCATTTTCACCAAAAACCATGGGCTAACCATCAGGCCTTTTTCCAATTTTGGGCTGATTTTCGATGGAATTTCTTTGGTGATTTCATCCGTTTTATAAGGCTATTATGGCCTAATATTACCTCCTTAGCAGTCCTGGTTTGATTAAAAAGGCTATTTGGAACTTATTATGTTAGGCCCATTTTCACCAAAAACCATGGGCTAACCATCAGTCTTTTTTCCAATTTTGGGCTGATTTTCGATGGAATTTCTTCTGTGATTTTATATCTGTTTTATAAGGCTATTATTGCCCAATATTGCCTCCTGAGCAGTCCTGGCTTGATTAAAAAAGCTATTTGGAACTTATTATGTTAGGTCCATTTTCACCAAAAATCATGGGCTAACCATCAGGCATTTTTCCAATTTTGGGCTGATTTTCGATGGAATTTCTTTGGTGATTTTATCCGTTTTATAAGGCTATTATGGCCTAATATTACCTCCTGAGCAGTCCTGGCTTGATTAAAAAGGTTATTTGGAACTTATTATGTTAGGCCCATTTTCACCAAAAACCATGGGCTAACCATCAGTCTTTTTTCCAATTTTGGGCTGATTTTCGATGGAATATTTTTGGTGATTTCATCCATTTTTTAAAGCTATTATGGCCTAATATTACCTCCTGAGCAGTCCTGGCTTGATTAAAAAGGCTATTTGGAACTTATTATGTTAGGTCCATTTTCACCAAAAACCATGGGGTAACCATCAGGCTTTTACCAAATTTTGGGCTGATTTTCGATGGAATTTCTTTGGTGATTTTATCCGTTTTATAAGGCTTTTATGGCCTAATATTACCTCCTGAGCAGTCCTGGCTTGATTAAAAAGGCTATTTGGAACTTATTATGTTAGGCCCATTTTCACCAAAAACCATGGGCTAACCATCAGGCTTTTTTCCAATGTTGGGCTGATTTTCGATGGAATTTTTTTGGTGATTTTATCCGTTTTATAAGGTATTTATGGCCTAATATTACCTCCTGAGCAGTCCTGGCTTGATTAAAAAGGCTATTTGGAACTTATTATGTTAGGTCCATTTTCACCAAAAATCATGGGCTAACCTTCAGGCTTTCTCCATTTTTGGGCTGATTTTCGATCGAATTTCTTTGGTGATTTTATCCGTTTTATAAGGCTATTATGGCACAATATTACCTACTTAGCAGTCCTGGCTTGATAAAAAGGCTATTTGGAACCTGTATTTTAGATCCCTTTTCAACAAAAACCATGGGCTTACCATCAGAAAAATACGACGTTTGAGCAAAACTGTTGAAACAATTCGATTAAGATGACGGGGAATTGAAATCTTCACCTCTTCATGATTGCGTCAATGATGAGCGAACTGCGCATGGGCAAACTGTTTCAAAATACTTACCACCGCTTGAAGATTTTTCCTACGCGCCAATGAATACATGCAACAAACAGAATTCCAATTGAACTTATTAAAAATGAATAGGTTGAAATATATTCTAAAATCATACATTTCATATGCAAATAAAACAGGTCACCGCGAATGCCCAAAACAAACGTTTTGCCTTATTGAAACCCATTTATCAATCAAAAAACGTCTAATTAATATTCACGCTTTAATATTTAATGGTTTTTAGCAAACTAGTTTGAAGAATAGGCTGATAACTAATTCGTCTTATCGTTCAACAAGAAGATGTCTTCTTCAAACGGCGTGCGAGGTAAGAATTGCAAAGTTGCTTTCCCTTCATCGACATTTGTGAAGAAATGTATCAAGGCCAGTCTTTCACTTTTCCATTTTCTTGGCTTCGAGTTCAACATTGTCTAATATGAGCTCGTAACTTTGATTTCTGGAAACTTATTGATACACGATACCAGAAATGCAACAGGCATGGTCTACTACGGGGAAATATGTTCTCACAGGAAGGCAAACACGATTCTGATATGCCTTCCAGACAGAGGTCTTAAACCTGTACATAGAATAGATATTGTTTATTCTTAGTGGGCTTCTAAAATCGCAATTTGCCTCTCAAAAGTTCCCGAAACAAGGCCCTTGACCGGCATAGGTGAGCACGCAGGCCTAATGTAATAGACAGAACAAAGAATCAGAGCTCTGAATTTCTGGTATCGCATCTTGGAGCATACCCACAGCCGAGAGACATTAATTTGGGTTCTGAATTGTAAATCCTTCATCAAAGCAATTCATAAATATGATAGCTGCACGAAGAATCGTATTGAGGCAAGATGCTTTATTTGTTAGTGTTCTTCTATCATAGTCTTAATCCAATTAAGATCTTTTGAGGAATCAGGTCATGGTCCTTAAGCCCTGGACAAGGCCCTGTCCCCCCTAATCCCCCCTTTTGCAGGCTGGTACTGCTTGTGGGAAACAACGTCCGATTGACATGAATGACTACCCTTGCAAGAGGATGAGAGCTTTGTATACTATGCAATACTATGGAGATAAAATCGTACTTTCATCTTCAAAATAAAGCAGTTTTGTAACTAGATTATTTTCACAATTTGATAGAAATTCAACATAGCAGAGTGCAAACTTGCTACTGAGGCAGAGGGTGAGCAGAAAAACAGGCGAATGAGGCCTATTGTTTTATTCTCATGAAATATTTGCCATCACTGAACCACCAATTCTGATCAAAACTTAGGCCCAATTTAGTCTATAGAGCTTTTAGGGGCGGACAATCTGACTAACTTGTTTTACAAACTAACAGGAACCATATTTATTTCTCGCACCTAATCTTACCTTTTATTCAGTATACCAGCAAACCTTATGAAAATTTAATGCACGCGTATTTCAAGCCCTCAATAAATATCACGAATTAGGCAAGTTATTCTATGCTGTGTTCTGCCGCCATTGACTCAACCCAGCCCTCAATATTCATTCAATTAATTGAACCTTTAGCATTGACTCCATTTTTCATGATAAGCTACCAAAACAAAGGTAGCTGAGGCTAAAGCTAGCATCCTCATCGCAGATCCTAGCACAGTAAACGTTTTACAAACAACAAAATGAACCATGGTATAACATCCATCAGATTTCTATAAAATCTTCGGTTAACCCCAAGTTCATGATTCAAAACGATTGTCCACCAAACAGCCCCTGGGATTAAGTGTGATGGGGTTTGGAACCTAACCCATGCTATGATTTTGTACAGCTCATTCTATCGAGAATATCTTACCATTTAAGTCTTTGATCAAATTCTCTGAAGTTCTTGTCATTTTCATGTTCCCAACTCTCAATTCAAGGCATTTAATCAAAAATGATTCACTTCATGACAATAACACATGCCTTCACAAAGGCGTCAGGGTTTCCATGTCTGATTCCCGAAAAAGCTCTTTTAAGCCCCGTTTCTTCGTACACGAAAGACCAGAAAGAGTCAAATTTGATGAGTAAGGGATAGCTAATGGATGCATTCCATCATTCTCCTAACTTTAAATGCTTGACAGTGTAGAATTTAGAGTACGTCTGCTCTAATAAGCCCCCCTCCAGAACCCCAAAAATCGACCTGGGGGCTTAATAAAGCCTTTACGGTAATCATTTCAGAAACAACCAATGCCAACGGAGTCACAGGCAGCAGCCGGTTGGAAAGACAGTTGACTGAGATTACTGATGACATGCCAGTATGGAAGCAGACATTGTTGAAGAAGAAGAACGAGGACCTTCTGGTGAGTGTTTGACAACCTGTGCTGGTGATTTCCCTCCACAATACCAAATATCCTTCATAAGACTAAGAACACCCTTTGCCAACCAACACAGTTTAACAATACAGTACCTATGCAGTTAAACTTGCTCCACAAGCAGTTCTTGCTTCCCTGCGTTCTCTGATATGCTGACGTCACTCCAGCAATAAGATTGACCGTAGTGGGCACAGGGAAGCAAGGACTCGTGGTCTGTTATGAGGTCACATGAATTTGCATCTCAGGATATGGACAGTTTTGTACGAGGGTAATACCTATGCCTAACGTACTTTTGTTTTCCCTTCGCAATACTGAACATACTCGACAGTACTCAACACCCTCTACAATACTGATGGTAGTATCCCGCAACAGTACTGAATATCCTCCACAGTACTGAACATCTTCCATAGTACTGAACATCCTTCGCCGAACTTAACAACATCCAAAGTACTGATGGTAGTCTTTTGCACAACACTGATAATATCCTTCCACAGCACTAAACATCAAACATCCACTACAGTACTGAATATACTCGACAGTATTGAGCACCATCTGCAGTACTGGTGAACACCCTCCACAGTACTGCACAGACGTTTCCCAGGGTAGTTCTTTTCGCCAGATTTACACTCACTGATTATGTTTTCCTCTCACCAGGCATAAGAATCCCACAAATCGCTTCTTTTAGGAACGTGCAGCTGTAGAGAGTCTAGAGTCTATGTAGACATCTGTTGTAACGAAGCTTTTCCAAAATTCAGTAAACAGGCTTTAGTATCAGAAATAAATCAAGGAAATCCGTTGACATCTAGTCTAGTGCATTATCTCCTGACTAATGAATCTAACAACTTTTATCACTCAATATTTTCACTGTAGGCTGAAATAGCGAGAGAGAAAGCCCTGGAAGAAGCAGAGAGGCAGAAGTACGCCGACCTGCCAGGCTGGAAGGCAGAGATTCTCAAACGCAAGGAAGAAGACAAACTCAAGCAAGAAGAACAAGAGAGGGAAAAACAACGGCAGAGAGAAGCGGAGGAGAATATTCTCAAAAGCAAACCAATCTGGCAACAAGAGTTGATCAAAAGAAGAAATTCTGAGGCATTTTAAACTTTAAAAAACTGAACTGGATTAGCACCTTAGTGATGGGATAGATTTTGTAATCAAAGAAAAGTACTTACCCACGAACAAGAAATCACAGTTGAAGTTTATTTTTCATTATGTCTATGTCTAGATGTCATATATGTTCGATAACAATCTCTGGACAGTCCCTGAGAATAAAAATTACTTGAAACTTATGTTGAGCCAATTTCGCCCAAAACCATAGGCTAACCATAAGGCATCTTTCAAAGTTTTGGCTTATTTTCAAGGAAAATGTTTTCGTGATTTTATCCGTGTTCTAGCCTGATGTTGCTCTTGGAACAGTCCTTATTGGATCAAAAGCATATTAGGAACCTTTTATTTCAGGCCAATTTTAATCAAAACCCATCATGGTTTTTCCATCTTTGGTATTATTTTGAAGAAAACTTTTTTGGTTATTTCATGCATTTTTTAAGGCTATCATAGCCCAATATTGATCCCTGGCTGGACAGTCCAGAGTGGATTAAAAACCTATTTGGAAGAATTTGTTTTGGGTAAATTTTGACCAAAAACCATGGGCTATCCATCTGGCATTTTTCAATTTTTAAAATACACATCCTCGCTCAAACTAATTCTTATCATAAACAATTTGGTTTGTTTTCGAATAACGAAAGATAGCATAGAATAGAAGAGTTCTAAAATTAAATGCTAAATGCTGATTTTTGCAGACATTAGTTTACAAATCAATTAATCAATAAATGTATAGCCGCACTTGAATAAGATAGATTTGTTTAACATTTATCAGTAGCTTCTACATCAACCGCACGTAGCTTTCTAAGCATTCTTGTATTCAGTTAAACATATACATATCATTATTTCTAAGCTGAAAGTTATGAATAAAATATAAGTGTTTGAACGGTGTAAGCCTTCAGAGAAAAGCCACACACTTAATGATATTCTGAGGCTTGGAATTGTTTTGGAAACCTTAAGTGAAATCTCAGATTGAGGAGGGTGGTCGAATTGATGGTTTGAGATTGACACGTGATGAGTCATTTTCAGTTGTTCTAAATTCCCGCCTGGCACAAGCAGATTTCTCACATATCAGATGTTCGCAGTATTATTCTTCGCCAATGTTTTCATATGAATGAAAGTCACGTGCTCACCTCAACTAATCATATCATTTTGCAACTCGTACAACAAAATGATAAAACTAATATAAGGAAGAGATTAGAAAAAATACCCACAGGGCAGCAATGTTTAAAGAGTTAAGCCAGTCTCAAGGTATTTACTGAGAAAAACTGTTGAAAATGTTGCGATACCATCGAGCATGGAAAGGGATGAAGGATGTTTTGGCCAGGAAACCTCTAATCTTAAGGACGGAAGTTAGCTTACCAAGACAGCTCTGTCGGCAAACTCTTTTCATTACGTCTATTCAGTCAGGCCGTTAGTAGCCGCTGGTATTCAGCAAGAAGTGGAGATTTCTTCACAGTTTCCCAAGTTCTTGCTGCATAATGAAACCTGCCAATATTAGGAATCCGATTTAGATACCTGTTGATGGGCCTAAGGCCTAAGTAGACTAAAGGACGAAATAAACTGCGCACTTATGCCATCTTCAAACGTATTTTTCATTATGAACCTTGAATCTAAGTTAAGTGATAAAGAATCAAGAAGATGGCTTGTTAAGTTCCGCTGTAGTGATCATTCACTTAGGATTGAAACTTAAAGACGATAAGGTCTAAAGCCAGAAGAACGGATTTTCCTTATGTTCAACAATATGACTGTTGAAGAAGAATTCAATTTTCCTATATACTTCCAATAAGTCTAAGATCTAAAATCGGATTCACTCACTCTGACCAGGTTAACCCAGGTATATCTACTCTGGGTAACTTTACTGCCAATCAAAAGCATTCCAATATTAGCATTGACCAATCAGAGTCTACCATTTAAAAGCAATCAGTTCAGTTTAAGTAAAAAATTCTTAATGTGTGTGGTGTTCAAAGTCAGATAGAGCAAATGTGAAATGTTGTATATATAAAGTAACGTATTGAAATTATATGTATGAACTCTGACTTGTCAAGCTTATGCTTTTAACAAAGTCAATCATCAATACGTTACTTTCTACACACGATGTTTCTTATTTGGTATAGTTTAACTGGTTTAAATATCAGGGTGGAAATGATACTTGAGCAGAAATACCTGAAAGTAGAGGATAAGGTCACCTATTACAGCAAATCAACAGAGCAAAAAGATGCAATAGAGCCAATCTAATGTTTCACGCTATAACATCAATCAGCATTACGTACTTTTGAATATATTGCCTTGCAAGGATGAGAGAAATTCAATAAAAGCCCCCTAAAGTCTACACAAATCTAATGAGGACCCCGGGCGTTTAATCAATGCATTACAGTGGTTGTAAGGACGTGGAAGAAAACGGGGATTAAATCATGGAAGAAAGCCTACCATGTCTTTTCAGTAAGCGGGTGGTGCGTGAGATGTTGTCTTGACATCGAGGCTAGCTGGTTTCGTAATGATGCGACCAGAGATGAAAAACTCGGATGACCTTCGTAGCCTCTCTTTGAATTTTCTTTGTCTAGAAGTAAAGTGGGGGAGATTACATTCGTACTGTAAGCGTGGTAATACGCATCCTCTTTAAAGGTCCCATGATAAATGTTGCATTGAGTCGATTACAGAAATTGATTACAGAATAGCAAAGTTAGGAATAGTGGAAATTTCAGTCTTCTTAGGACGGTGCCATGAGTCAACTACAGGCTTTTTTCATTGAACTTGATATGTTGACAACAGATTAGACTTGATAGTCGATAGGGAAATTCGCTTACTGTATTAAGGTATTATTTCATGCGCAAAGCACAAAAGGCCCACTGAATGGGTAAACTAATTGAGCGGTGCAGCCCTAATTCTTGATTTCATGATAGTTGATTATTCAATTTCCTGATTTGTTAATTTCCCGTAATAAGGTAATTTGAGGATGTTGAGGAAAATCAGAAACATGGCAAAACATAACTACTTGAAGCTTCACATTTGGCACTCAACAGATTAATACGTCGAAAAGGAAAACGAAACCTAAAGAATTATCATAACCAGAAGTGTGGATTGAAATTGGCCAATAAAAAAGGAGGTGAATGATTGATATGGCGAGTAACAACCAATAATCTTCGGTAGCCCAGAGAGATAAACAATGATGATTTCTGGGAGATAAGGTGATTGGTTAAGAAGAAACAAGACAAACAACCCACCTGATTTATGATCTTCATCGTTTTCTGGCAGAAGAAACACGTTCAGATTCTGATAAGCATAGAAAGACTTCAATTTGCAACACGGAAGTAAATTAGAGCCAAATAGTGAGACACTTCCTAGAAAAACAAAATGGTTTGATAAGTTAAAGTACACTATACACAGGAGCTACGTATTTGGATCAATTCGTATTTTGTATTTTGTATTTTGCTATGAAGAGAGGTGGGGCTTAATAGAGCTTTTACGGTTCTCTCTCTAAATATCGGAAAAATTACTGAATTTCAGATAATTTATTGCCTCTTATTCCTTTCGTTTAAAAAATAACAAATGGATCAATCAAGTACGCCAACGAGATGTTTACGTGGATTCGAAAGATTTGTGTGAATTACTGTTGTATGGAAACGCAAATCTGAGCATAGTGGACAATAGAATAGTATTTGAAGCAACAATAATCTTCTTGAAAAATCTAAAAGATTTTGTTAGTAACCCTTTTTGAGTCTTACTTCAGCAGCGACCCCCCCTTATTTCTCTTTCTTTTCTGTTTATCTTACAGCCATAACTTTTTTCAATTTAGCTTAATTTTTATTTTGTAAATTGTGAGTTTAACTTTGTTCGTGTCATCTGCAGTGGGAACTTGGTAACTGCGTGTCTTGTCCGTTGCAGGTGGGTCTGGTAATGTGGTCTTACTTAATTACTTATTTTATTCGATATATTAAAAAAATATTGATTTGAATTCGATATTTAATGGTATATTCCCTCGGACAGCGGGGAAACTTTTCGCTGCGTATTCCAAACATTTTCTGTATCGTTTATCTGTAGCTCTGTAACTTTTCGGAAACGACAAGGTAGTTATGTCTGAGCAAAATATTAATCACTCTGATTCTATTGTGGCAGACAAGTTTTGAAAAGTTTATCAATCTGGCATCTATTCAAAACACTTTTAATGTGCTGCAGATAACACTCGATTGATTGCAGCTTATCAAGCGTAGCATCTACGGTTTTCTGGTGCATAAAGCACACCATTTTCAAGAATAAACAACGGTTCAGGAATTGAATCAATAATTACCTCGGATTTTCAATCTTGAGTGTTCAAATAACTTGTCGGTCACTTGGCAGACGGATTTCAAATGCGAAGCCTCAAAATTACTCCTTGCACTTCGATTATATACGAAAGCTGAAAATCAGACATTTTCTAGGTGAGAATAAAGAAGTAATTTTCGATACAAAATGGATTATAATAGACGATTACACAAAAGATGGCCGATTCAATTTTAAGCAATGTATGAAATGAAAATGCCCCTTAGCCAGTGGCGTTCCGTCCGGTTATTCAGGGTATCCGTTAAATTTTATTAGGGCGTGACCCAGTCCCTGTTAGATTTTTTGGGTGTGGTCAGAAAAAATTATCCACATAATACCCTATCTTAGAACTCACGGAACGCCACTGCTAAGCATCGTAGTTCATAAGACATGATCAGACACGATGAAATATATATTCTTTTTTTATTCATTATAAAATCTTACAACAGGAAACAAAACAAACAGCTACGTTACAAAGACGATACCAGGAGAAGCAAAATATCACGACTACCTCCTGGAATTAGACATTAAGAAAAATATAATACACTAATTTTACAAAAATGAATATTCACTTACAAATATAAATACATAAATTGGACATGGTGGTTCATTACTTATTATTATGCTTAAGTGGGTTTCAGCCGAGTCAACCAGTATAGATGTAACTTAGGGTTAAATCAAGTATACTTTTGTTGGGGTTAACTGGGAAATACATTCTACCACTGTAGGCTAACATAATTCTAACATGCCTCCGACAGGTCTCGAACAGGGGACCTCATCAATCAAAGGCAAGTTAATAATGAGGACAGTGCTTGTCTACAAAATATCTTCCTGCAAATGGGTTAAGGAGCATCGCATTTGCCTGGAGTAATGTAAACGCTTTGTCGCATTCATTGCGCATTTGCTTGAAAATGGAGCACTGTGAATAGGTGCCTGCTATCGTCTTCGAAAACATAGACAAAACTACAAAGAAATGTAAATAAAGTCTTATTAGTTGTTTGCTTGATATTCAGCGACAAATGGAATAAGTCTTACCAACTTGGGGAAAATATTCATCGAGGTCCTCGGTATTAGAGCTGCAAAAATAGAACTGAAATTCATGAAATTGTTTTAAGACAAACTATATTCCTTACAGAGGGCACAATAAATTAAAGAATTCAAGTACTATTCGGATACCTTAGAGCGTTGCAGATTTTGGCTTAGATTTTTGATCCATCTTTTGATCCATCTAGATTTGACATAAGAACTAGAAACATAATGCGGAAAATCTCTAAGAACTGAAAGTTAATTTCACATCTAGACTTTATAAGTGCATCCATTTTGTTGCAAAACTGTATACAACTATATGATTATAATACATATAATATCTAACTCGAGTAGAGAGTGCCTATCCTGGCTCCTTGACTTTAGTGCTCGATATGCGTGAGTATACAGCAATCATAAAGCACTAGACATACATTATCAATATATGAATAGAATAAAAAGGTTTTCCAACTTGAAAGATGAACTTGCCTTGAGGATCCATCTTGAACGGAATGAGCTACCGTTGATGGTTTAAGCATCTCTGCAGTCTTCAGAAACCTAGCAGAGTAAACAAAACATCAGTGCCCAAAACTTTAGAACTCAAAGCTAGCACTAGAATCTTACACGTGTTTTAACGGTATCGTATTCCGCTTTTTTTGCAACGCACTATATTTCTGAGAAATAGCAAGATTTAGAAAATCACTCTGATAATTTGTGTAAAATAATGACACCCATTTTGTAAGAACCTATCCAGCCTGAAATCTAAAATAGGTTCGTATTTACAAATAATAGCCAAATAATTTAATTCTTAGACATCGCATATTCGACCTTTTATTATATTCTAAAACAACCACTAACTGAGTAACTACTGTTCATTATCACATTATTGATAGTGGATAGGTAAATATGCTTGTTATATATTCGTAAGGTATTGGTTTAAGGGCTAAGTACAAAGAGCCTGAATAGGTGAACTACTAATCGAGTATTGCGACCCTGGTCCACCTTGTTATTCCTTTTGCCTTTTTGCCTGGAATATCACAGAGCTGGCAAATTCTCTCCTAACACTCTATGACAGGTCTGGTGGTTTTGAGCCCGGGACCCTTTGAGCAAGGGCCAAGTGATCTAACCAATAGGTCATCCCAGCCTTCGTTGTGCACAAGACTTTCTTAACTGGTTAGCATAGCAGGCATTTAATTATGTGTTTTCAGATTAACTTGGTGTGATGAAATTTGCGAAGGCACTGAATAAAATAAGAACCAATTCAAGAACCTAAGCATCCTTATTTTCCACTGAACAGCCACATGTTTAAAAATCCATTCAGGCTGACCCTTAAAATGGAGGTTCTTATACGCGGGTTTTACTGCATAATATATTGTTTTTTATGCATTTTTCTGCATATATTCATATTCATAATAACACTACCAAAAACTTACTTCATCGCTGTATAATCAGCAAAATGATCCAACACAACAACAACAACATGACAGACGGTATACAAGAACGTCAGGATTTGTAAGGACTATGAAGAAAAAATATTGAAAAAATTTGCATAATTTTTCTGAAATAAAAAAGAAACAAGACAATTTGCTAGTCCTCTCAAAGTCTTTTTGAACACATGAGATTTCCTTAACCCTAGCAGGGTTTGAGGCCTGCATTTGACGACTTGCATATGCCATTGCACTTCCACTTGCTTTGCACTACTAGCCGTAAATTGAGATTTCTCGAGTTGGTTTGCAAAACAAGCCACGAGGAGTCATAAAAAAATCATGAATGTCAATGTCAGGTTTATTAGGATATCAAATGGTCTTTATTACTTTCTCTAGTTGCTGGTTATTGCTATTGTTTAATGTTACCAGCAATTCTTGTATTCATTTTTACTGGGTATTGTTACTGACTATCGGTTATCATAACTAGTTATTGTTGCTTGTTACTTTTAAAGTTATTGTAATTGGTAAACGTGTAAGAGATATCGCGACCGATGATTGTTACTAAATATTGTTACAAGTTATTGTAAAGGATTGTTATGGCTCCTCAAAGTTTTACTGCTGGTGTAATTGTTAGAGGTTCTTGTTAGGGCTTTTGATAAAGTTATCAATAGGGCTACTGGAAGAATAATTGATAACAATCTCTCTTTGAATGGTGCAGAACTTCAAAAAAGCCAGAAATATCGGAAACAAAGCGAAACGAACACCTGGATTACTTAAGCTTTTCGTCTGACAATCAACAGAGTAATACGTCAGAAAGAGCACGAAACAAAAACCTAACAGATTAAGAGGCCAATCAGAAAAGAGGTGACTGATTGGTATAGTGTAGGGAAACCAATCAACACCCAGGATACAGTGAGCTAAACCAATAAGAAATCTTCAAGAGTCCAAAGGCGAAAACAAACTCTTTCTGTCTAAACAGTGATTTCATGGGTTATTTTCGGGTTATTGCTTTAATCATAGGTAGGGTTATTACCCAGGTAATTGCAAAGTTTCCCCATCACTTGTCGTTGATACTAATTGTGATCAAAACAGAAAAAGTGAAATCTAAACCTGCATCTCAACACATGTTTCAGCAGTTCCAAAGTCAGAAGGCACTTTCTTGTCGTGCCGAAGGAATTTGTCCAGGATTGAGGGACTTAATAGCGGCTGAAAAACGAAAGACAACATGACAGAAAACAAAACAAATATCAATAAAAGCAATAATGAAAAATGTAGCTTAGATTTATAATAATAATGATAATGATTATAAAAGGACATTTTTCCCACAGGGCTCAAAGGCGCATTACATAATTTACATAAAACTAATAAGACAATATCATATAAAGTAATCACAAGGAATGCTAAAAAGAACATGGACCGTAAATTTAAGTTACTGTTGCTTATTCGTTTAGAAACAGGTAATTGTTAATTGGGCAGTAAATGAAATGCAGCAAATTATTTTATATTTCAGGTTGCTGACTGACACTCCGAGAGTTAAAATCAGATCGGTAACAAACGAAATCAGTCAGAAGGACAGATCAATCATGATTGGCATTACATAGAGCCAACCAACATGATTTATGAAAGAGTCCCAATGGAAGACTAGAGACCTTCTATCTACAAAGCAGGCGATCCATGGCTTTAATCAGACAAGATTTCCTGATACCTAAATGAATGGTGGCCCTTGCTCTTGCAGCGCTATAGAAAACATTCTTGCTACAAGTTTGAAAATATCATGGGTCATTGAGACATTGTATACCAATTATAACAGAGTCGTGTCTTAGAATTCTTAATCAATGAATAAATTGAAAACAAGTCACATTACTGTTTTGTTGGTCTCTGGTATCTCACAAGATTCAATTGATTCACTATTTTTGAGTGGAAATGTTAAAACTTTAATTTACAGCCCATGCTCAACAAGGATTCACGTCTCTTAGGCCACGTAGAGTAATTATTTTTATACCCCTTATTTCGACTTGAGCATTCTATGAATAAAATTGAAGTCAATAGAACAAGTCCACTAATTTATATTTTCTTGTATAAGGTATGAAAAAGAAAACAATCTTACCTGAGTATCTAACAAAATCAACCTCTCTGACGTCACAAACAAGTCCACACCATCTGTTTTATGCAACGACTTCTCCTGAAAATAGTCATAGAAAAGTCTGTTGTTGATGTTGTCCATTAGTTCAGGTTTAGGAATCAAAAAGGCCAAAATAAAAGCTAGATTAGGGCAAGAAATGTCTGCAGTGCTTGGCAAGATGGCTTTAAGTACCATTTGACAATCAACAGAATTTTGGAGGGTAACTCATTTGACAATCAACAGATTTTGGGAGGAATCTCATTTGGAAATAAACACCAACTATAAATGTTTCTTCCTCCCTCCCGTGCAGTCTGGAGGATAAAGAATCGATCGACCTAATGTACCCTCTTTTTGACAAAAATAGTCTTTGCCAATTACCAATCAACATTGTTTTAAAAGGGTAGAGGAGATTGTTGCATCCAGTCAAAAAAATCAACCAATCCAACAGTTTTGGTAACTATTGAAGTTTGAGTATTGAAAAATTGAAATGCATACCACATCTTGCTTGCTTTGAGGTCTGAACAAAAACCTGTATTGAATGAAAAAATTGATCAGAAATTTATCAATAATCAGGTAAAATATAATAGGTTGATAAATAAGTTGGAACAGCATACAAAATACACAAATATAGAGAATAAAACCCCCATTAAGCTCCCCAATTTTGCATATTATTAGGCTTGAAAATGGTTAAGGGGCCAATTAGGGGTGCAAGTTTGCATCAGCAACGATATATCAATTTTCAAAGAGCCTTTGAATACCTAAGATAAGTTGGATCAAGAAGTTTTTACACGGCACATAGATTGGGCTGCAATAATGATTATTTTTGCAGAGTATTATTTTTGGAAAAAAAGCAATCTGGCAAAATTAAAATAAGGAGAAAATGAGGATTTATGAAAGTTGATGAAAAGATGGAAGAGAGACCTACTTTTTATTGCCTTGCTTCTTTCTCCCATCAGCTATCATAGAAAGAACTGTAGATTTGCCAACCCCTTGCATCCCAACAACACCAACCACAATAAAATCACTTTGCTCCAATAACGACTGAAATACAAGAAGGTTTCATTCTTAATTTAAAGTAAATCCGAATAGAATAAAGATTTTATCTGACGGCACGCGATGGCAAAAGTGAAATGATTCAAAACCACAACCTTTGAAGACGTGGGTTCGAATAATACCAAGAACATCTTCATTCACACAGACCACTTTGATTAAGTATGTATAAGTTAGAAAGTTATTTCTTAGTACTAAAGAGTAGAAGGAGTCCCAAAGATGAATTCCAGGGAAGACGTAGCGTGTTGTAGGAGCAGTTTATGAAGAAATAGATATGAAATTAACAACTTACAGAATATGCTCTCTCATTCCAAGCAAAGCTTTCATCTATAACTTTAATAGGCTCTGTCATCGTGTTTTGCACTGTGGCTTGCAGGGAAGCCATACCAGTTAGAACAGGGTCGATTTTTTGGGTTTGAACAACTAGAAGAAGTAACAGAATAACATTAAACCTTGTTTCAGAAATGATTAGGATGGGTAGACCCAATGAATAAGAAACTCAATTTTTGAAGAACAGATTGACTAGGGTCATACAAATGTTGTTCTAAGATGTGGTGGGTCTGAAATGTGACTGAAGAGTTTCAAATGCCAAAAACTACATTTTGATTTCATCCTTCAGATGCCGTTCCTGCAAAATCAGTCTGTAGGTTCTTAACTTCCAGATTATTGTTTGCTGGGTTTTACCATAAAAATCGAAATTCAGCTGCAAGTTGATGCTCTTCCACATTGAAAGAACAGAAACCTAAAAATAATACAGACACCAAGAAGATCATGGTCCCAAGAGGATCACTGCATATAACATGTCAGAGGCACTTGAGTGAGAAATAGAGTTGCTATGTGCACTAAATAACTCTCTGGCTTGTAGTTAATATCCCATTGTTCATAAGAGAATCAACAACTAAATTAAGTTAATCAAGAAAGAGACCATGTTAATTGACTTTCGATGAACACTATCAAAAATACAGTGAAAATTGCTACAAAAAAGAACATGGGGGCTCTAAAGGCAACACCAGCCTAGTATTTTTTTGTAACCACACCAATTATCACCTGCTTCAAAATGGAACCAATGCCACTGACTACCAATAATGGAAAAACTACTGAATCAACACTGGGGATAAGCAAATCAAAAGCATGCAACTAACTCAAGTGCTTCAATTAATCCTTCAGATACCTAAACTTTTTGCCAAAACCGGAAATCATTTGGAGGGGCTGAGCAGCCTGAAACTCACTGCAAAATCCCCTGCTAGAAAACACCACTGCAAGAACTAGATTATATACTGTACCTGGGGTAACAGGGGTAGATGAAGTATGTCCTTGTTCTTGGCGTTCATCCTGTTGAATAGCAGATTCTGATCCAACAGACCTTCCCAGTGAAGAAGATTCCAAATTAATGGATTTTGAGGAGCTGAATGATGCCATTGAAGATGATAATATCCCAGGTGACGGATGGCTCAAATCATCCCTGTCAAAATAAGACAAAACTGCTGATTGAAAGGGAAGATTACAGCCATTCACCAGAAACTGTGCAAACATGTAAAGACTAGAGTATACTTCCCAGCACGTATCTCTAGCGTGTTTCTAAAGGATCAACTTGATTGTGATAAGCTTATAGCAAGGAAATTAACACTCTTAAAGTCCAGAGAAAATAGACATAATTATCAAAAAATTTCTAGTAGTTGGGGGTCAGAATAAATCTACCATATATTTCTGCATGTTGTTAGAAGCAACTACAAGGGTTGGCACCAGGAAAATCATCCAGCTATAAAAAATTTGCTCTAAAACAAATCCAACCACTTCTGGAATGGACTGGTGAGAAAAACAGCTACCAGAAAAAACAACAGGAATATAAAATCTCTGTGTGAGTGTGTTAAAAAATAAATTTTCCATACTCTAGTCCTAATTGCCTATCAACTATATACAACTATCAACTGTCAAAAATAGCCAAAAATATTGCTCCAACCTTCTTTGAATAGCCAGGACTTGAATATTTCCTGTTGGATCTTTCGTTTGTGAATCTTGTAAGACCTGGAATGAATAAAATACAGCTACAGAATAGTATTACAGCTTAAATAAGTGCCAGTTGCCTGTCATTCGGGTCTTGAAGGGGGTTCTAATGTCAGAGGAATGGATGCTTACGTATGTTTCTATTTAGCATGTGAAGGATTGAAGACATGGAGCAAGAAAGAGACATGTTCTTGTGACATTTACATATCTAAAACTAATAAATAAAGTAATTAAATGAGGTAAGATACGAGGCTGACGACAATACTGTGCTAATATAAATAAACAACTGCCCATCTCATGTAAAGAGCTATAAATAGGACTTTATTTCAGACTGAAATTCTATTATGGAGTAAACCCTTCTTTTTTCTGACACTCTGTCTGGGGCGGACAATGTCTAGGTTTTTCCTTACTAGCCTAGCATGGCTTTTGTATGCAACAACAAAAAGTTTTCAAACTTCCAAAAGCTCTTTCGCGCTCTTGAAGTTGTTAAACAACCTAGTTGAATCAATGATGGAGTATTTCAAGGAAAAACAACTCTACCTTTTCAGCCATGGGTTTGGTGAGAATAATTGGTGGTTTGGGTTGAATAGACGATGAAGAGCTGACATCTTGTTTTTCCTGCAACAAAATAAAACAAAAAATTCTTCCAAGTTTATTGAGATAGTTTCATAATTTTGAATAAGGTTGAATCTTAGATCAATTAATACCAAAGGAATTTGGAGTCAAAGAAATAAGTTAAAAAGCATTCAGATTAAGGCAAAGATACAATGTTTTCAAGGATTCAGTTAACTTTGATTCTGCAGTGAATAAATTCGGTCCGGTGGGTTTTCTCTTCTGAAAGTTGCTTTTAAAACCAGAAAGTGAGATTTTGTAAGTGACACTAACTTTTTCTTAAAAGACTGTACCTTTTTAAATAAACCATGTTCTCGACTCAGGAACCAATTTTCTTGGTTGATGAACCAAGTTTATCGCAGAGAAACCCACTTTCTTGCTGAACAACCTACTTTTTCTAAAGAGAAACCTTCCAGAGGAAAAGTGGGTTTCTGACTTTTATCTTGAAAATCATGGCATCAAGATATTTTTCTTTTTTAAACTGTTTGAATAAAATTTCAATTCCATTTTTCGGTGGATCTAAAAATTCATTGCAAGAATATATAGGGCATAAGTAAATAAGCCTATAACATGCAGAATTGAATTCCCTATCATTTGGGTTTTGGGACCAATTTGTAGGATGAATATGAAAACACAGATACAATCGTTAGGGAGTTGATAGTCAAGGCTCACTCAAAGCAATGTATCAATGTTTTGTTACGGATATCATGTTAGGCTTATAGAGATTGCACCATTATTGCAACTATCCATAGATATTTACTACTAGGATCTATCTCCCAGTCTGCAGAGTATGGCCTTTTTCAACGAGATCTCGAGTGTGCTTTAACAACTTCCCATTGTTCTATCCTATTGTTCTATTGTTATCTCGGGTGTGCAATTGCCCAACTCTGCAGACTGGTCTATCTCTACCACTACCCTATATTTTTGCTCTGGATTCTTCAAATCTGCCTTTTAAAGTCATGAATAATTAAATTTTGGTGCAACCCCTATATCAAAAAGTTTCTGTGTAACCGCGCCCTATGCCACGCCGCTATACAGTAGATAGGTAGGTACAGATTTTTGCAAGGTAAGGTAAAGTAAAGGTTTATAGTTGGTCGATTCTTCCTTCACTAAAATACTTACTTTTAAGGGCCTTTCAATTCTCTTCCCACGATCTTTGTCTCTATCTCGCCCCCTTCTATCTCTTTTCCTTCCACCTCTTTCTCTTCTATCACCTCTTCGTTCACGCAAATCTTCTTCTCTAGGTTTCGGTCTTGCGTTGTTGTCATCCATCTTTTTGAAAGCCTCGCAATTGGAGACTTTGATAGCGCAAGATTCCACCCATTAGAAGTAGGTCCACTGTTCCGGTTTTTATAATGAACGTAGAGCAAGGGTTTGAGGTTTTGGTTTGGAATCGTGATTCAGAGTCAGGGTTTGCAGAGAGGATTTGGGGTTAGAGAATGGGGTTAGAGTTCTGGGTAAGAGTCTAACATAGTGTTTTAAGATACAGTGTTAAATTTCAAAAATTTCTCCGCGAGATAGTATAAAAATCGGACCACATAACTTACTTCTAGTGGATGGGATTGCTTGCTCTGTCTATGGAGACTGTAAGTCAGGCCATGTGTAATCTGCCTCCTTTCCAGAAATTCCAAAATAATTAAATAAAAACCTAAAACCTGAAAATTGCGACCACACGCCAAATTGCATTTTAGCCCTGCCCTACCATTAGTATCCAACTCGGGGCTTTGCCCTGCAAGGTAGACATACAAATCTCTTTCATTTAAAGAGTTTTTAACTCTGAAAATTTGAGATCGTAAGGTTTATTTGGTGCCAACTTTGAAATTATCTTAATCTGATCTTCAATGGTTAGTTTTAAAATAGTGTCAAGGTTAGGGTCAGAAAATCATTATTATGGAAAATGTCCTTCTCCACTATAACAAATGACCCCGTTTACCTCAATGGGCCTACTTTTCTTGCTTTCTCTCGTGAAAACGAAGGGTGACTTTAAATGCACTTTGTTTGGATTTAAACATATACATATCTACTCCATGGTCAGAGCGATTTATTAAGTCAACAGAGACGAGGTTCTATGGTAATTTCATTCACCTAGGGAACAGTATCAATCTATAGCGAAATTGCGAAATAACCCAACTGGTATTACTTCTAGTTGATACTCTAAAACATAAATAATACACGGATTGTGTAATCTCATCGACCAGTGCAGCCTTTGTCCTTTCTCGCTATGTTACCACAACTCGTTACTCCTTTTGCCTTTTTGCCTGGAATCACAGAGAACAGGCAATTATATCACCACACTTTGTGTGAGAGGTGTGAAGTTGGTTTCGAACCATGTCCTTTTAAATTCATCATATATTCCCGAGCTCAGTCAACAATAAAAACAAACGAGAAATCACGTGCAAAAGACATAAGACTTTCTACCGTAGGGGATACATAAAAACGTGAAAAATTCACTATCGATAACAGATAACATATGAAACTTGGCAAATCAAAAACCTACAGTACTGGAGTTTCATGTTAATATTAACACCTTGAGCGATGAAGCATCGTGGTTTTGCTTGCAAGTTACCACTTCATCTCAAACAACTTTCGTTTTCTCCATTTCACCTCATCGCGATTTGCTTCTGGATCTGTACCTTCCTCTGTATCGCGGAGGGGATCGGGAGCGAGAGCGACCACGACGACGAGGCGATGAAGGGCGACCAGGTGAGTCCCTTGTGAGAAAGAGATACGTTCATTCTTCATAGAATCTCTAAGGAACGCGTATTTTTCTATCTAAGATCATCTACATAGCTGAATTTTGTCATGGGTAGGGCATACTTAGGGGTAGGGTATTTTCAGGACTCTAACAATAACAGTTCATATTGTACTAATAGGTTATCCTGTAAAGATATTTGATTATTAGCATCATTATTATCATGCCTGCTTGGGACCTTGGCAAAAGTAGAGGAAATGAGAATATTTCGCTTAAAAAGTCAAACCTAAATCATTTTTAGAGCTTCCAATAACACGGTTTGCATGAAATTCCCTTTCTACTGTACAATACCTATACTTTTTTGACTAAGACCATTGGTATTTTTACAATTTCAAACGTAAATCTTTGGATTAAGTTGAAATTGATAAAATATACCAACTATGAGCCCGGAAGAAGCTGTCCATAGTTGGTCCGGTTCGAGAAGAACCAGTGGGTGCAAAACCCAATAAAATTTTGAAATCTAGATTCTCTCAGATGCAATTTGGTGCATTTTCAGAACTGAATTTTCATAAATATAAAAGCGAAATTTCCCGTAAAACTCCTGTTTCATGGAGCAATATTTTACTTTTAAAAAGAGAGTGACTTAGTCCAATATTTGGTCGGGCCAAAGCTGCACCAACTGGACTGGTTGAATAGGGCCTGAACCATTGAAAACTTATTTAGTGTAAATTGTTTCTCAGCTTGCGATTTAGGTCACATAAACATCAGATGACATGTACCCCTGGATATACAAGGAACTGAAAGCCCCTCCCCCCCTCCGAAAAGTATGCCGACATATCGTGTTTTCAACATCAGTAAGCACCCATGTTAAGTTATTTCACAAAAATATGAACTGTACTGGAGGCTTTGATACTCGAAGGAAGAATATTTTGAGAAATCTGCCAATGTAGCCTGGAACAAGATCAACGGAAATGACACAATAATTTGGGCATCGTTGTTGAGCCACTAAAATAGTTTTTGGTTCTATCCTCACTCAGTTTACTTACATTGGCCTTCCACCACCAACTCCAGCTCCTCCACGTCTGCGTCCATACAGTCTACGTCTAGAAAAACAGAAGAATCAGTGATATAACAAGAATATGCAAATAACTAATAGTTGATAGGCAAATTGCCTTCTTTCTTCAGAACAGAAGGTATCTATTTATGTGCAAAGCACAAAGGACCCACTGAATAGGTAGACTCATTATAAATCAGAACATTCCTAATTGATGGGCTACAATGTTTATTTTCTTTGTGATACATTTTGTTTATGCATAAAAGCCCATGGAATAGGAAGTGGATTAGTCAAAAAGTGCGGACCTGGTCTTTGATGTAGCCAGACCTCATGTCTCCCTTTCGCCTGGAGTCACAGAGTGTTGGCTAATTCTTTCCTTGTTCTTCATTTGACAGATCTGAAAGTTAGTTCTAACCCGCAACCCTTTGAAGCAGGGTTGAGTGATCTAGCCACTTTATCATTCCTGGCACACAAGAAATGGCCACATTCATTTGAAGAGCCAGGTCTTCACCAGTACCTTACAAATATTTCAAGCATATTTGCAAGTTACTTATCAAATATAACCACTCCTAATCCGTGATAGTTAAAATCACAATAAATATGGTGTAAATCAAAGAAGAGAAATAATTCTAGCTCAGTGCTTCACCTTAGTTCTCTGGAGATCGGCTTTAAATGCATGAAGTTGCAAAATCCACCACGAGTGCATTCACTGTTGAAATAATAATGAAAAAAATGTCAATTATGGAGAAATATTGTTTTTATTATAGATTGCTTATCCAAATTCAATTTACTTAAACATGAAAATCTTACTGGTCTCTTGTTATAATAGGTAATTAGTTTTATCAATAATATATACTCATTACAGCTCATGACTACATGCTCAAAAATGGGCCAATAGCATACCAGCCAACCCATGCAGCATCCACAAAAATTATACAGGGCTAATACTGTAACCGTAAGTATTGAAATGGCAGATAAAATTTGTAATAACTTTTATGCTTCAAATACATTCCCGCCCAAATACAAAATAAAACATCTGACACCTATAACTTAAAAATGAATAAGAGTTAGTGATGGGATATTGAATATAAACTTTCGCTATTTAATGAAGAAAGTTCATTTAATCTCTTCTTTCTCCTCATTGATAAAACTCTCCTAACAATCATGCTAGAAAATACGTGGCTAATTCTTTCAATAGAAATCAACATTAAGAAATATACGTACCCCATCTCGTATTGCCTACAACACGCTTCCCTAAAACCAAAAATAAAAATTAGGCTAACAATTTAACGATTCCCTATGTGAAGCTGAAGTCAAGCTTAGTCGTGTGAGGTGGGCGACCTTCAAAATGTTGGCTAAGCAACTCACTTATCCTTAAGAAGTGCTGTTGAACTAAGGTTCATTCCCCCTGCTGAATATACCGTTTCTAGCCTTTTGCAGGCTTCCCCTTCAAACATAAACACTTTTACTTGCAATAAAGCATAGCAATGAAAACTCTAAACACAACTATCCGTACAAATATCTTGATTAGAAATACAACCTTCCATTTGATAAAATCCACTAAATTTTCTATTGCACGTATACCCAACCAAAAAACGAAAATTATCATCAACATTGCTTACCTGAAATCTGTAACTGGGGACAATTCAGAATATATCGGCTGAGCTGTAAAAAAATTAGTATCGTAAATATAGGAAATAAAAGAACTAAGTATAACTCATTAATAGACCCGTATTTTTGAATAATCAAAAAAGAAGTATGCTTTGCAAAACAATAATGTTTCAACCCTAGTAGATTTTAAACATATATCAATATTTTTGAGACGCATTTTAGACTATCCCTCAGTTGATTATAATCAAAAGTGTTTGAAACTTCATTATCTATCTAACAAAATACTTTGATGAGTGTCACATGGAATTGTCTGGCAGTCATTTGTTTCTTTCAGTTTCAGATTTTTCTCACTATTCTTTATGTTACTAGTTTGCTCAAACTAACGAGAAATATGGCTCCATAATCAGTGAAAACAGTTTAAAATGAGAGAATTAGAAAAGACCCCAAAACACGGATACTAGCTAAAAGCTTTAGCAAAATTTATATCTAAATTGATTGAACTGATACTTTTTGTTACCTCATTGAAAGACAAATGACTATTGTAAATGCATATGATAGGCTCACATTTCTTGCTAATACCCTCAGTAATAGGTATTAAATAATGAATTTATTACCTCTTTTTGTAAAATTCGTCAACCAAATCTTACGAAAGAGAATAAGAATAATATTATCAATTACGTGATCCTCAAATTTGGTCCCTGTTGCTTTGAATGGTCAAAATTATGGCGCAAAATGCCTGTGACAGTAGATTCGACATTCAATCTGGCAGTGTAAAAGGCGATTGCGTCCACTAACGATAAAACACTGAAAGCTAATAGTATTTACTTGAAATATGTAGACGGCAAAATGGCTAGATATCATGTTTTATCAAAATCAACTTTTCAAACTCCACTGGACAAGTTCAAAGGAATGAATTACCCTCCTACAAGCCGGTAAATCTGCAACAAATAAAGACTTTTGTAAACATACATCTAGCCATTTCAAATTTGAGTTGAATTTGATGTCACAAGCATTTTAAGGCATATAGGTGTTCAATGAAGATATCAAAAGTTATCATCAGAATACAAATTTCTAATTAAACATTTGAATAAATTAAAACAACAAGCACCCTCATCTCAATTTGTGTTGGATATGGAAGGATTCCATTACTTTGTGATACAATAAACTGTACTATATATAGGCCGAATGGTAAAAGTGAGTGTTTCAAACACTAAATTCTTAACAACTGGCAGCTAAGACTTACCAATTATAAAAAGTTTTTGCTTTTTCCAAGCTTCCTCAACTGTCTAAGAATACTAATATTAACCTATGTACTAAAATTTGCAGTGAAGGCAGCAATAGAAATGTCGAATCTTTCGCATATCCTTTTTAGGTTTAATAGCCCCAAACAGCCTATTCATAATTATAACAATAGGCAAAAATAAGCAATAATAATAATTAAAAAGCCAACAAAATAAGATGTAAGAAAGGCTCACCATTATACCATCGATTATTGAGAGCAGTCACAGCCTTCTCAGCATCTTCTTCAAAACGGAATTTGATGTAGACATTGCCAACCAAATGATCACCAAGGTTGTCACAAACATTCATCTCTTCCACATCCCCATACTCAAAAAAACAGATATAAACTTACAAGTGAGCAACCACAGTTCTAATACACCTCCACCAGGTGTCGAGCCTAGGACCTTGCCCATTATAGGCCTGCACACTAATCTTGTGCTAAATAAACTAGAATCAACTTTCGTTAGTAGTCTTTTCGTTAATGGGCTCCTGGGAAAAAGCAGGCTTCTATCCGAGATGATATAAGAACAAATTCAGAAGTGGTCCATTACAGCTCAGGCCTTTTCACATCAAGGCCCTAATGTCCTAGAATGCCTCTTCACAACAGAGTTGCTAAACTCCCTGATCATTTGTTTTGTAAGCCCTAGTGGTTACTTTACCAGAGTGCTGAAAGAGCTAAGAATGATTGCTCTTGTCAAAAAATGTCATTCAAGTCTGAAAGGACTTAGCAAAGCAATTATGCTAAAACAAATTTTCCTCTCAACATTCAGAAGTTCTAACAGTTATTACAAACCCATATATGCACAGCTTACAGCTAAATACATTTACAAAATCTTACAGCTACATACAATTATGTATGAATGTAGCTGTGAGTTTTGAAACTTCCAGCAACAGAATATTACCTTTTCTTCCATTTCCAAAAATATATCGTCAAAGAATCTGTCATAATGTTCCTGTGCTTCAACATCACTCATGATACTTGCAGCTGCAAAGAAACAAAGGCATATAATTTTTCAACATGTAACAGCTTTCCCAAAATCATGATAAGTTGTTCTTGTAAATTCTTGGTCACTCAATTCTTGGGTATCTTGAGCCATATCAACTGACTTACATTTATGTAACTAGTACTTGTGAATCTTTTGTCTAACTCGGAATCCATCAAATTCTATTATGATATCATGCTATATACACTGTAAAAAATACACACTGTATGCTATATGCACCGTAAAAAGGAAACACTTTGAAAAGACATTATTTGAATCAGCCACTGATCAGTCATTCAAATGACAAGGTTAGGTTAACGACTCCTAAAAAGCTTCCTAGAAATGAAGTACAAACTCAAGAGGTTGTGGTTTCCAGTCTTGCTCAATCACATTTACTTTCACCGTAAACTTGATAGATTTTCAAATCATTCTTTTTTTTAAATCGTTCAAATATCTGCACAGCTCGATCATTTGAAAATACTCACTAGATCCATCAGCAACAGCAGCTTGATTCTGCGGGTTCTGGTACATGTTCTGTAGCAGGATTGTCTAAAAAGGAAAGCACATTTCACCTTAGCAATACATCACAAATCCACAAAAACCAAGAGGATACAGTGGCCTGCATCTGTAAACTAAGTTCATCAAGTCGGTGGCCTGCTGACCTGACTATGAGACTTTTAGTTGGTGGGCAGTGAATAAACCTCCTCACTGCTCTCAGGTGGGCTATCCCTTAAGCTCAATTCACACTGGACGCGTCACGATGCGTCGCGTCACCTAGCGTCACGTCGCGTCATAATTTTATTTTCCAATTCACACTGGAAGCGTCACCATGCGTCGTTTTTATATCTCTCGATATTTCTGTGGTTGGTTTTCTTTATTATGCAAATCTGTGGTGAGATGTTTGGTGATGTTATTTGAGAGAGAAAAGAGGAAGTATCGCGAAGTTTAAATTTGGAGCAGAAAAGACCAAGTTGAACGAGAATAAATGAAGTAGTTTTACCACAGAACCAAAAATATGCTCGTATGTTTGTTGAATACTTTTACGTTATAAAATTACAGTTTCTACAGTACTTTTGTATTTTGATTTTTCTTGACGATTGCAATTCCTAACAAACAGAAATTAAATAAAACGAGTGTAGGGAATTAGATTTAGAATAATATTTGAGTTCTCACAACATTGAAAGCTTCTTCGTGTTGATACTGAAGGTTTTGTGAATTTTGGAGTCCTGTTTTCCCACTTTCTTTATTGTTCTGATGCGTCGTGTCACGTCAAAGATGGATTTTTTCAACTTTGACGCGTCCTGACGCATTGCTCAAAAAACGCGATGCATGCGCATCGTGACGTGTCCAGTGTGAATTGAGCTTTAGTGCACATTGAGGTGGGCGATTCCCTTTAAATTCAATAAACAAGGAGGGCGGCCATACTCCCATCCAACGTTTGAGAAGAGAGTATTGAGGTGAAGCAGGGTGATTGCCGCCTCAAATGGCCAGATCTGCAACTCAAATTATTCAGCAAAAGCCAAATGCCTGATCCAAAACAACACAGCACGCAAAGGTTTAATGCAGTTGTATTGATTAGTTGTTCTGTGAGAGCAAAATAAAGACTTTACCTGGCTGAAAGTTGGTTTGTTGTGAAGCCTAGAGCACCTGTCTCCATGCCTGCATGCACCAATCTTGAAGTAAAAGGAACAGTTGACTCTGCAAGGAAAATCATTTACCTTTATGACTTTGCTGAATACCTTAAACTAACACCCTAGAATGTCCTTAAAGCCTGCAGAAATACACCACTTTGACTAACTGCATAATTGGGGCACTGGTTCGAGTTCTGGGGTGTAAAAAGCTTTTATTTTGCAGTTTACAACCAAGGATGAAACACTATTTCACTTTTTAATGCAAGCATTGTGCAATCTAATATTACATATTTACTCAAATTTAACAAAATTATTGCAATTTTCCACTTTTTATCAGCACTTCAATGTTTTGATTTGTTTTAAGGATAAAAGTCCGTTTTGCTCCGTTTCTGATCCAACCAGGCCCTTCAATAGGTGTTGTCAAACATGGTTCATGGTAATTCAGCCCTCTTCGTATTTGAAAATGGTCAATATTAACTGAAGGGTCAAAAACTAGCTTTTTACACCTCAGAACTCGACCCAGTCCTCCTAATATGGTTAGTCGAACGATCAAATGTTGAAAACACGCAACCAAAATCTTGGAACAGTCTACAACCTGATTTACTAAGTTGCCTAGTATATTGATGTTCCAATCAGTCATTAAACGTTTGTTAAAAGTTATTTTTCTGATTTTGAAGACATTTCCTGAGACACTATTATGAGTCCTTGCACCCAAAGTGGCCACCCTCCACAATTTGAGAAAATCTGAGCAGTCTCGAGAAAACGTTAAAAACAAAAAGGTTTGGGTCTAGTTATTTCCTTGAAAACCCGCCAAAATGTCTGTTTATTCCATAACCTTAATTTTGTTTATCATTTTCATTTTTTGTTGCGTAAATAATCCGATAAACAAGAATCATACAGGCCCCAACCGTTACTTTGAGTGTGAGTATTCCTTCATTTTATCTTTTTTGTTTTCAAAGTCACGCTTTGCTCTTAGTCTCGTATTTCCACTTTCTAATCGTAAAAAGAATTTAAGAGAACTTGAACGACACTTCAGCCTCTGACTTGAAATATGAGAAAATTAATACTTTGAAATACTTTCCATCTTAACTGAGGTTGAATTGTTTCTAACTTGGCCACCCTATGTGAAGCGTTTGCAATTTCATTGGTTTGCTTTTCAACTGCATTCTTTCCAGGAAACAGAGATTACTTGAGAAGCAAAATAGGGGGTCATGTAACATAACACTAAAAAGCTAATGGCCAATTTGAACACATTTCACTATTTAGGCCGTTTTGACCGTTCCTTGCTTGTGTTGTTTTTTTGAGAAAACGAGTAGAAAGATCACATTGAAATTATGGTAGGAGTTAAACAATACGATGAGAGGTATTTCTATAGTGAGTGAAGGTTTGAACAATTCTTGAGAGTTTTTATTATTATTAATGTTTCAAAAGGTGGCCAATTTGGGTGCAAGGACTCTAGGTATTTTTTATGTAGTGGCTACCAGTATGGGAGCTGTATCCTGTACACATCTCACTACGAATACGGGAGCTGTTATGCGCATGCGTGAGCGGCGTTAGTTTATCTAAGTCCCACATTTTGCCTGCTTTAAAAACATAGTTTACAAATATAGTTTGAACACTGTATGAAATATGAATCAAATTCAATACTCCACTCACTAGAGAGGTGATCGTGTATTGTTACAAAAGCGAGATCTCTTGTCATACACTCTTTTTTTTTTATAAGAATATCTAATTTTTTTCTGAGCCTCAATATTCTTAATTTTTTGCTATTTCGAGCCTCGGAATATTCTTAAATTATTCTTACGGCAGAAAACACGGATATAGCAATAAATTGTTATTATTGTCATAAATGCCAAAAAGGGCACACCTACAGTATTAAAATTATGGTGGATAACAGAACAATATCCTTATTTCCTGTAAAACAGAGCTCATCGACACTTGCATCAAAATTTAGGTGAGTGTATTTAAACCATTCCCGCTAAAATCTTTTTCCATAAGATCTGAGCCTCGCAATATTCTTAAATTTCACCGATTTTGAGGCTCATTATTCTTATAAAATTTATTCTTATAAAAAAAAGGAGTGTAACGGTCTTTATTTACTTCAAAATTATCCACAATGCATGCGCATAACAACTCCCCTATTTATAGTAGATTGTGTACAGGATACGGCTCCTGTACTCGTAGCCACGGGGTATTTTAGGCATGGCGGTATACCCACTGTTTTTATCTATTCCTTTATTTATATCCGTGGACCCCTAATGCAGAAAATTGTATTTAACAACTATTACAGGCTACCCAAGTTAAATATGAAATATTGAATATTACTATTATATAATATATATACTATTATAAAGACAATTCTAACATCACCATCATTATCACTTAACAGGCTGGCCTAAGGTCTAGTCTGGTCTGATCTACTCTACTCTACTAAGTATTTGCCATCAAATACTTTCCCATCACCTAAGAATTCATTTTCCAACAAGATCTCAATTTAACCCTAGTCACAAAGATGATCTGCGACAAAATTCTGAAACAATCTAAAGGAAACTGATTTACTTACTTGTCCTTTTCGGTTCCAAAGATAGAGGCAAGATATTCCGCCATCTTCTTTTTGTTTGCAATGTGGAGAGAAGGGAAGAATGCGCAAGCGCGAACCACACTTAGTTTCAAATGTTTTTTTTCGATTTGTGCTAAGCTAAAAGGAGGCTACAGTGACCGGTCGTTTTTACAATGAGCCTGACCATACCGACCGACCATACAGTCTTTTCAAATTCTCTAACGTGGTAGATATAGACATTCTACAAATGGCGAAGTGGAAACGAAATCATTTGCAAAAAAGGAAAATCAATTGTAACTATTTTGTATCAGATTAAATGAGCAAATATCAATCGGAAGAGTTAACTAGCCAGAGCCTTTTTTAAAGAAATTGTTAGTGGCTGGGCAAATTACAAAAAGGGATAAGGGGTATTTTGGTCTCGTCTTGGTCGCCCCTGGAAGCTCTTGACATTTTGTCATTTCCGAGGTCTCAAAATGGCTTAGGATCCTTAAGTTTCTCTTGCTGCATATGTTAATAGCCCCCAGAAACGACACTGTATAAATATATAGTATAAGTGGCTGATGAACAAAATCTATTGACACCACCACATTTGTGATTGCAAAGAAATAAGGTCAAATAGACTTTTTCAAACTAATCAGTACGAAAAGGGATTATATTATGGGGTCAAAAACGCCATGACTGGAGGGGCAAAGTTGAAGAATGGAAGGGCATTTGCCCCCCCCAGTATTAGTGTTAAAAAAGGCCCTGTAACTAGCATATTTGAGAGCCCAAGGGGAACCTATGAATACAGGGGCGCAACTAGGATTTTGGAGGGCAGGGGTTTTAGACGCAAAAAAGGGCAGGGAAGGACTCGAGTAGGGGTCAAGGGGGCAGAGCCCCCGGAAAGTCCTGAGATTTTGACATTTCTGAGGCTTTAAAGTGGCTTAGAATCCTTCAATTTCTCTTTGAAATGGGGAATTCAGAATGATTAGCCTGACGAGAATAGGGCAAATAAGCTTCCTTAATAAAAAGGGCAGGGGTTACAACCCCCACAACCCCCCCCCCCTTAGATGCGCCCCTGGAATATAGTTTAAGAAGGAAGAGTGGCAGAGAGGGGTAAATTGGGAACTTGGATACATTTGCCTTTTTATTAACTGAGAAAATGGGATTTGAGTTCTTCAGACTAGATTGGTGAATGAAAAAGTAAATTTGGAATGGGATTTTTAAACACGTCAATATTTGAATCTCTGTATTTTCCTCAATAGGAATTTTTCGATTATTTCAGTTCTGGGAGTAGGGATCCAGTACCCTCCTCCCACTTTAAGGACCCTCAAGGAACAAAACAGAGTCAAAGAACCATATAAGATGGGTATAAGATACAGAAACCAACATGGACGAAACAGTGTGCGATACAAGGGGCCAATTGTTTCGAGATATATTCCAGAAGAAATAACATCAGTGTCAAGACAGTAGTCCTTCAAAAGAAATCTTTAGTATGCTAGTGGGCCTTTAAAGCAAATCCAATTTGAAAAAGAACAACGCGCACTGAGGACAACAAATCTAGACTCTCAGAAATCATTAATCAATTTTCAGATTTGATATTCTTAGGGTTTTAGGGCTTTTTAACGCAGTTCCACACCAGTCTTTAGGTTGCCTCAAACAGACCTGCCTTATCAAGAATATGTATGTTTGTTTGAACAAAAGTATGTACCTGTGGCATTTAAAAAGTGACGTTGCTTTATTTTCGTTTTTCATTTCATATTAGTTATTCACAAAATCTCTTCAGCTAAATAAAGTTGTTTGAATAAACAAATTATTGATATAATATACAAAGTTTTTCGATAATCATTAAAAGCTAAAAGTATTGCCACGGTTGCTTCCATTGTAACGAGTTAGTAGAAGTCCATGATTTTTAAGTTTGCTGATGTCAACATTGGTCTTTTTTCCTTCCAGAAAAACACAAAACGATAAACAATAAGTAACTCAATGTGCATGATTTAATACAATTTCATACCAGCAATGTGCAAAAATTAAGATATCAAATACTCTGTGATCAAATCTTACTTAATTATCTAATCAAGATTTAGAATTTCAAAAATATCAACGGTTTTTAAAAATCTTAAACAAGCAACTCTTCAAAAACTGTTTATCAATTGAAGATTCTTTACTGTCATATAATTGCATCTACATTTAACTGTTGGTCACAGCAATAACTTATTTATTTGTTTCTGTGATTATATTATGCTCTTAGTATGGAGCAATATTTTCCCACAATTAAGGAAAAGATAATTCTCTTTTTACTGAACAAGAAATCATCAAAAAATGCTTCTATGTTTAAGTAGATACCATAAAATGTTTTGTATCATGTTTTAGATGCATGCTAAGAAACTCTGGTGCGAGCATTTAGTATAGTTCTAGGGGGAGGGAGGGGGGGCTCTAATATAGAATGAGTGTATTAGCAAGAGGGGCTAAATTATTATTATAATAGTCATCTGTGGATCTGGATTTTATCTTAGAATAAGCCCTGAAGGATGAAATGAAAAATCTTGGGTGGGACACTTTAGAAGGTGCCAAAACATTACAGGAAGTGTATGGACATAAAGGTATTTGAGCATTCTTCTCGAATCGCAAAAACAAATCTGATCTTCCATGAATCTTCCTCCAGTCATTCCTTGCCGAAAAAGAACCTGCCAGGTATGTGCCTGTGATTTAATCGAAACATCATTCTATAATTTTACTAATCAAAATTCTTTATCAATTCATTCTTTCAAAAGTCTTTATCTATTTATTCTATCAAAAGTTCTGTATCTATTCATTCTTTCAAAAGTCTTTATCCATTCATTATTTCAAAAGTCTTTTTTCTAAGTTCCCATACAAAATCATGTAAATAAACTATAATCAAATCTTTCAGTATTTCATCTTTTGGTTCAATAGAAAATCAAGCTAAACATTTGCGAACTGTCACAAGATGGTGCATTCTTCTTCGTATTTCTCCATTCCCTTGCCAACAATAACAGTGGCACCGACCATCCTTGCTCCGAAATGACCGGCCCACTGCCTGGTATCTTTAGAGGCGTCTTCGAACCTCACGTAACGGGCAGTCTCGGGAACATCTCTGAACAGACGGCCGACCTTCTCCCAGCGATCGCCAGGTGCCTTGCGCGTCCCACTCCTGTACCTGTACCCCGGAATGACGTCTTCGCGCTCATCAAGAATGGCTGCTTCCAGCTCAAATTCACCTATGCAATCTCCACGTGACGTGAACCTGAAACCAAACCGAAATATGGCATTATTCAATCGTTACTTCAAATCAAATTAGAGGAATTAGAAAATGAAATAGGTTTATAATTGAATTAGGTAAGTTACAGAGATGCAATTTTTAGAATTAGGATTCGGGAGAATTAGCTCAATAAAATTAGGCAAGTTACAGAGATGCAAAGAATTGTATAAAACACCAGAAGATAGAGTTAACTTGAATATCGAAAACAGCTCTAAAACGGTGGCAGGGATAGTATTAAAAAGGTCAAAGTGTCCATATTTCCATAATGGTCCTCTATGAATCCGATTTTATTTAGGGTCTTTGATGTCAAGGTATCAGAGATTTGATTCATTTTCCCAAAGGAGTCTGTCTATATCAAACGATGGATCCCTCATATTGCATAGAAGCAAAGAGTTTGTTTTTCTATTTGGGCTATTGCGATTGGCCAATTTCCATCCACTGTACTGTTGGGTAAAATAATTCGTTAGGTTTCATTTTCGTTATCTTTCTGACGTAGCTTCTACTCTGATAAGTGTTAGACGCAAAGCTTCAGTAGTAATAAATTTTCGATATGTTTCCAGTTTTCCTGCCATTCTCAAGTTTGATACGCTAAACCCTATCTGCCCAACTACTGATGGCTTGGAGGACATGGAGCGCGATTTGTTGACTTGCCTGTCGTTTCATAGTCAGACACAGCATCTTCTCACTGGATCTTCATTAATATTGCAATCCTTTATTTTTAGATAAATAATTTGTGGGGAAGGGGTAAGGCTAAAGTTAATAATGGATATGGACTCTATATGAATGACAACCTTCAGAATTTAGGCCCATTTATATTTCGTTTATAAAATATACTGTCCTTCGCACTTATTCTCATGAATGTTTTCTTCTATTTCAATTCTAGAGGGAGCAACACTGAGCAATTAGAAGAACATTGTAGTTAATTGAGAAAAAATTTATTGGGGTCGGAAAAAAGCTTACTCAAATCGCACCAGGGCTGGGGATGCCACTCCGTGCCCCCAATGACTATGGGCCTGTTTTAAATAAGGGGTTCAAGCAGCGAGGACGGAAACGCCAGTAAGAACGTCATTTCGTATGATGAAGCTGAAAGTAGAAAGCGTATTTGCTCATCCACTCAACAACAACAACAACAACAACAACAATAACTTACCATTCACAAACATAGATTTGCATGGTTCTGTTTAGGAACATGTGAGGCTGGTAGCCATGGCCAAACAAATCAATCGTCTGCTGTCTTCTAAACCATTGGTGGGATGTTGCAACACAGTGCTGGTTTGGTCCTAATTCAGGGGGGTACCCACTGGCACCAGAACCTGAAAATGACAACGAATGTATCAATACAAGATATGTACTGTTAAGTTAATTCAATGCTCAAATCAACAACAAAAGTTTGAGCAGATGCCAGACATCAGATCTTCATATCGTATTCATCTCAGGAATATTTTCTCTACTGTTCATTTTTCAGCAGTGAGTTTGTGAATAACACTAGAGGGCCCCTTCTTTAAAGATGAACCAAATCAAACGATTTGCTCGGCGAAGAAGGGTAATGGAAGGAAAACTCTTAGGTGTGGTGTTTAATATCATCAAATGTTTCTTCTGTGAACTTTCCTCTGTTCTTTCTAGAAATTATAAAAGTTGACCATCTATTTTTGCAGGAAAATAATTTAAAAATGTTCAGCTGGTCGCAGGGACAAAGAAATATTTTCATTGGCTGGTTTACAACGAAAATTTAAGTTAAATCTAACAAAGCTCTTAATCATCCTGTTATAAAACCAAAATGAACTAATGGAACTTTGATCCTCACCGTATGGCACTTTTTCCAGAATTGCACCGTCACCCCCATTGGAAATTATGGTCCATGGATGAAATTCAATTTCGGAACAGCCGTTCCCATCCCAACGGAGAGGAATAAAGTTTGGATTTGTGACAAGATTCTCTAAAAAAAGTAAAAAATATTTTAAAACTATTTAATGAACAAAGTGAAGTTTCTTCAAGCAAGAAATAACAGGTCGAAAGGAAACTGGATAAAAGGTAGAGATTTAAAAATCTGAACTTTCCTTGCTTTGAACAAAAAACAATTTACCTAGTCAAATTTACTGTATGTTGATATATGATTTTGGGGAAATCGAAGAGGATCAGGTTAACCCCCTTCAAAGGCAACAAATCAACATCATTAGGTAGAATTAGTTAGTCTTGTTACAGCAGCTGCATATGCTATAAAACAGTAAAACGCCTGATGGCATTTGAGTATATTTCTAAGGCTTGAGATTTCTGTCTCAATTTCAGGCTAAATTAACACACCATTCATCTCTATTATCAATTCAATGCTGTAAAAAGATTCTGAAAAGCCTCGATTCGATTGATCTCGATTCGAAAGACCTCGTTTCTGTAAAGGACAGAGATCCTGGCTTTTCCAAGAAATGAGTACTAAAATGCGACCAGGCCTATATTATCGTAGTACATACGCCTAATATAGGGAGGATACAAAATGTTGGCAGTAGTTGGAAAAACGTGACCGTTTCAAGTTATGAGCAAGAGTACACGTCTGAAATCCAGAAGAGAGGGCCTATCTTGGAAGTAGTGCACCATATACGTGAGTATAGAGCAATAAAAATGCCGAATGAACAAATCAAAAAAGAGACATGTCCTTCTGTTACTCAGAGTTTCGTGCTCAAGCACTTGTCACACAGACTATACAAATGAAAATAAGACAGACTATAGCAAGGATCCCATTTTGATTGGTATATAGTTTGTCTGACAAGTGTGTAAGCCAGCAAGTCAGAGTCACAGAATCACATGTTTGTCTGTTAATGTGTAAATTCTGCTAGATGTCGTATTAGATATCAGACAGCATGTGATTCAATTGAAACGCACGTAAAAACAAACAAACGTGCAGACTAACGTAGAAATTAATCTTAGACATACTCTTAGGCGGAATTGGAGGTCCTGCTGGTGTTGGTGTGGGTACTGGACCAACTGAAATGAAAAACAAGTATAAGAAGAAGCAGGATTTGAAAAATCAGTCGAGAAATCCTTACTTTTCCTCAAATCCCTTAGATCGGTAAGGAAACTAAGAATGGCGAGGAAAATCGGTAACATAGTGAAGCATAATGAATACTGTAATGAAGCATTATAATTAGTTGTAATAAAAAAAGAGAACGAAAACGTGAATTCAAAAATAAAAAATCCATCCATCAATCAGTAAATTAACCACATGTTTATGAAGTGAAGCAATTAACAGTAACATAAATGGTCATAGTAAGTGCCATTGAGTTTCCAAAAGGTCAGCCTATTTCATTGTCATACAACCAGGATGAAATTGATAAGGTAAATGTGGTACATAAAAAGTGAAATGTCTCACCGTTATGCAAAACTCCAACAAATGCTCCGACCATTTTGACTCCAAAGCTGCCTGCCCAGAACTTGGTATCATTTCCTCCATCTCTAAACTCTACAAACCTAACACCATGGGGGATATTCCTGAACACGTGCTCTTCTTTCTTCCAATGACCAGACGGAGCAACTTTGACTTCAGAATGGAATGAGCAACCAGAGATTCTGTTTCTGTATTGATCTAGAAGATGGGCCTCCATGAAATATTCGCCTTCGCAATCGGAACGCGATGTGAACCTGAAAGGGATTTCAATAAGTTTCATTGTCGATATAACAACTTTTCGGGTTTCATTTCGACTTATAAGGATAATATTGAAATTGAATTTCTTTCTGATTAGCCAATTTCGATTCACATCTAGGTACAATAATCTGACAGTTTAATTTGCGTTCTCTTTCTGATGTACCACTCTAATGAGTTGCAGACAAAAAGCTTATAAGTTATTAGGTTTCACAAAGTTTCAAATTTTCTCGCCATTCTAAAAACAGAATTGAAAATACACACCATTCATGAACACTGATCATTGGTCTTTGCTGATCAAGAAACTGCGGGCTGTAACCCTTCTGCACCAAGTCGATGGTCTGGCTTCTCTGGCTGGTATCGTTAGAAGTTGCAATGCACCACACATCAAATCCCAGTAACTGTGCTGGATATTTAGCAGCTCCTAGAATCCAAAATGAGAAAATCACAAACAAAGTGAATCTGCAAGTCAGTATAGTAAGTAAGAAAGCAAATCTCAACAAACACCGAATGATGGGCATGCACATCCAGCTTCTTCACACATCGGGAGCAATACAAATGGTTAGCTGAGAAGTTGAAGTAGTTAAACATTTCCAGTAACCCAAACAATCAATGACATCAACTACATCAATAAATCTACAACAATCACCAACCAAAATTATACTTTCAACGTCAGATGCCATTTCACTTGTTCTCCATCCTATGCGATTTATTACATAATCCGCACCAAATGCCTATACTTGTACATTGGCGAAACCTTCCGACAAATCATCAACTGTTTTGAACGAACGGATATTGGTGTCTTAGCTGCTTGCTTGCAAATCCACAACTTAACAAACCTCATTTGCTGACATCATGGCAGTATTATGGAAATTAGTGTGATTAAAAGACGATCAATTCTACAAGTTTGACGATAAAACACTATTTAAAGTATACTCTGACAAAGAATGCTTTTTAATTTCGGAAGCAACCCACGCTTTGTGATGTAGTGATTCATCAACTTTTACCTGAAGGTTCTCTCTCTAGCGAAAAGCCTTCTCGGTTGTTTTCAATGTTCCATGGGTGATGGTCAATAGAGCCTGCATTGTTGCCATCCCAATGCCTTGCAACAAAACTTGGGTTTGTCAACAAATTAACTACAAAAAAACATGAATTTTAAGAAAGGGGTTTTTTGTAAAATAAAGTTTAGAAATTAACGCTGAGGTAAACTACCTAAAATCCTTGTTGCGAAATAGAATTATAGAGGGCAAAGAATGATAGTCAACAAAGGCACAAATTTCGGGTGTCAGTAAAGGGGTGCCTTGAATATCTTAAGAAACTCTATTAACTGTGAAGCAACTCATAAACTAGTACATATTATGTATATCACAATGCTATCAGGCCGGCTCTTCAGAAAAGTAGGTTCTTACTTTAGTCTTTAGTAACTGGATCAATAATAGCCATTGAATTCACTAGGGCCGCTGAACTTGAATACGCGTTTTTATTTTATAAGAAAGTCTCAGATTATTCCAGTAATGGAACTTTCTTAACAATTCACTAATTCTGGTACAAAAGACTTTCACAGCAAAATTTGACTTTTCTTTGTTCATACATGTATATCAAAATTAATTCATAAGGCATGGTCTAACACGGCAATTTTTGGAATGATTTACTTTGCTGACCCAATGTAGCAAGCTCTTCTGGATAAAAGATTGTTTGAATAAGAAAATATTACAAATCCTTACTTGGCTGTGGAGGACCTGGGACTGGTTGCGGAGGAGTGGGTGCTGGTGTAGGCGGAGCTAAAAGAGAAAAAAATCATCAAAAATCAAATTACTCAATTCTCAGTTTTTGCAAAGCTTTCTTTTATGTACAGGATAAAAAGTCAGGGGGTGCTGCTGTGAATGGGAATATACCCTGAATAGGATGGTTCCTCTCATTGTTGGTTCTAAAATCACATCTCATACATGATTTGACAACAACACATAGGACGAACATTAAAAGGTACAATTCTGATCAAAGTACATTCCCATCTGCCAAACATTACCTGGACAGTGCCACCACCTATTGGAAGCGGGTGGAGATAGGCCGCCTAGTTGGTTTGTGATTTTTAGAAAATAGGCATAGAATGAAATTGTGAATTTCAAGAGTTCTCCTATTTTATATATGTTGGGCAAGAATTTTGGTTTGATTTTTACTAAAACCTATTCCTGGGCTTGTTCTTGATATTTCCCATATGAAAGAAACTCTCTGCAAGACAAATTTTCTATTTTAGGTAGAAATGATTACAAAAAGGGCAAACTTTTGAGATTCAGGTTCCCAATTGGGTAGAACCCGCCCATCAGGCCATCAATTATATTAAGTTCCCTAGGATAAAAAGTAAATCTGATGTTCAAAACATGACTTTAACAAGCAGATGACAAGGGAAATCTTAAGTGAAGCACATGACACTCGTCAGAGGATAGTACGTCAGAAAGAGAAAGAAAGGGATAGGTTTGTTTCTACATTCCAGGAAGGTGGTGCCATTTGTGAGGTTGATATGCTTGGGTTGATTCATAAATCATTTGCCGCCATACCTTAGTTAGTAATTGGATGAGGTGCTGACTCTGAGGTCATTGGTTTGAAACAAATTTGGGGTTATTTCATTTGACAGATTATAGATTGATCTCCAAGTTCACTCACCCAAAAGAACCTTCACAGTAGGCTGGCACATTTTGGCTCCATAGTGGCCGGCCCAGCCAGCTGAGTCTTTACTCCCATCTTGAAACCTGATGAACCTCACGCCAGCTGGGTAGTTGAAGAACTTGTGCTCCAATTTTTGCCAATCTCCTGAACCAGCATTCTTAGCACCAGAATTGAAATGGTCCAGTGGTTTCTTGTTCTTGTCTAAAAGCGTCACATTCACTTCGTATCTGCCGCCACAATCAGATCGAGAACAGAACCTAATGATAAAGCAAGTTATGTGGTTGACTTAAAGAACCTTCTCTCAAGGGTATAGGTTTTATTCCATTTCAAGTCAACAGTTTCCCAAATGATCACTTGTATCTCTCTGCAATTCATCCCGTGACTCAAGAGATCATTACATACATAAACATGCATTTTTATTTCATGAGCAGGTTAAAAGTCTGGCAAATTAAAGGAGCTGGGTCTAACAGTAGGACATTGGGCATTTCACTCTCTTTCAAAGCTTACAACTTTCTTCCAAGAAGAAAAGAATTTCAAAGGGATTTCTACCCATTTCCTACATTCCTACACCCTTACCTAATGATCATACTATGAGCCCCTCATGCGAGTGCTCAGAAATTCAGGCATAACAAATATGCTTACCACTCATAGATATGAATGCATGGCTTTTGGTGGTCCATAACTTGACCAGTTATTCCTCTCTTCATAAGATTAATTGTTTGGGATCTCTTGCACCATTGATACGAGCCAACCACACAGTGTGTGTAAGGACCAGCTTCTGGTGGGCATGTGTTCACTCCAGAGCCTAGAAGTGAATATCAGTGCGAACATTGCATTGAATATTCACGAAAGTCAATGAATATTTATATTTTCACGAATATTTTATGATCTTCATATCGTAAGTAACTAGACCAGTGGCCTATTGCGGTAGCTACTTCCAGTTGGATGGCATATTCCTAGGTTAATAAAAATGGTGTTTCGAGTATGGCAGTAGCTATATAATTCAAACAGAATATTGGCAAATGAGTGATGCCATGGAATAACAAATAAGGGCTCAATTGAAATGGTTGCTTATTTGATGATAGGCAGTAAATTCTTACATCATTAACTTATCATTTCACAAAAAATATCTTACCAAGGGGCGTTTTCTCAAGCCGCCAGCCGTGCCCACCGGTCTCTTCTATATGCCACGGATCTGACTTTAATTCTTGCGTTGTGGAATCTGGATTCCAGAACTTTGGTTCAAAATTTGGATTTTTCAACAGATTCTCTACAAAAGATGTAGGGCTTTTAAAACATTTTGAAATTTTCATTCCTTTTTCTAAAGTTTCATTCCTTTCAAGAGAGATCAGGAATCTAGGTCATAGAATGTGTAAAGGGAGATTTTTGAGTTCTTGCAGTCTTAGTCTTCAGGGCCTCTGGTTGAATGGTTCTTGCAGAAAATGGTCAAAGTTTTAACAATTTTCACAATGAACAGATTCTAGCAAAATTAGAGATTGATTTTTGGATTTCCTTATTGGGAATCTCGAACAAGTTTTTTGGTTTTCCAGGCAAGACCAGTCAGTCCCTCACCTTTTTATCTCATTTCTTGAAATTAATTCCTACAGAGAGGATTAAACCCACTATACATCCGGCTCACAGTGAAAATTAGGCATGCTACTATCCACTGGGTCCACTTATGCAGACTTTTACTGACTTAGCAGACAGTTTCAGTAACCAGGGGCGGACCCAGAGAAGAATTTGACTGCCGCACAAATAGGTTAAAATTAGGGGGTCCAGAAAATTTTTGAGGCATCGCCATTCTGAACCCTAGAAACGCATATTTTTTCGTCAGTTTGAGGATCCCTGCCAGCCCTCATGCCAGCCTATGACGCCTTTTGAAGTAGCAATTGAATAAAAGATAACACACTTGTTGTTTCAGACCATCGTTAAATGAAATAAATGATTATACTTAAATGCTCTAGAATTTTCGATATTTTCTCTATTTGTGAAAAAGTTAAAAAAAATTAGAATAGATTTCGACATGAGAGAGATTGAACCACGTTCGCCGCGGGCAGAACCCACCACAGCAAAACTTCTCGTAATCGAGGAGCGAAAATTCTAATACAGTTATTGAATACATGGATAAATATGTGGAATTAACGATAAAGAGAGAGTTTGCAGTATAAAATCTCTCATACAACGGAAAAAGTATCTTTATTTCCCTATATCGTAAGACTGTAATCAAAACACTCACTCGCGCGCCAAACGGCCAAACTTTACTTCATGTCTTGGTACCTTCGAGCAAGATTCTCTCCTATTCTGCCCAAAACGAACATTCAATCTGATTCAATCTGCTAGAGTTTTATATTAACATCCTGAGCATAACATGAGAGTTTTTTCCCCTCTTGTTGAATCCTACTTTTCAAATTATTCACAGGCACTTCTGTGTGCAGAAATTACTAGGCCATGAAATCTTTGTCAGTTCGAATTCAAGACTCAAAAATTCACTTCATTTCTCGACTGTGTCATTGGCTACATGTGCAAGAGACAAACAATAGGAAGGGACGTCAGTAATAAATTATCAGGCGGCATTTGCATAAATTTGACGCAGGCGCGCGCAAGATCTGACAAAGCATTTTGGAACCAAGAGACTTTTCTTTTGTTCTTGTGCGGCAGTCGAGGCGATCTATGCTGAAATAAGGCAGGAAATCCAATAAAATTTTGACAGTGGGGCAAACTCTGGGCGAACTATGATTCGTAGCAAGGGCCGCACAGATCTAATTCAATTCAATGAAGCCAAGTAATCAAAATTGAATTCATTCAATTCAGTGAAAGAGTGTTTAGAAGCTGGCAGGCTGTAACGTAACGAACTTTTGGGAATGATTTCAAAATATATGAATGTAAATAATTGAAAGTGAAGGAATTCCCATTATTTCAACGAAAAACAATACAAAACAAGTTAAAATGGAAAACATATCAGAAAAACTCTGAAAAAAAAATAATTTTCGAATGAATAGTCCTACTGAAAAAAATTATTTTCGCCAAAGTTGACTGCCGCCTGTGCGGCAGTCTGGATCCGCCCCTGCAGTAACAATGGCAAATGGATGGACTATACATGTTCTATAGTCTCTGTCAATTTGTTTCACTGAGAGAGACTGAATATACATCTATGTGTCTACTCAAGGGCAATCCAAACTGATGAGGGGGGAAGAGGACAGATTTCCAGGGCACAAAAAGGAAGATTCCATCATCACATCAAGTTTCCAAAAGAAAAATTGAGAATTATTCAAACTTACCATTAGAAACGTTTGAAGAAGTGTCATAGGCAGGAGGGGGCTCAAAATGGGCAGGGGGTGCAGTTGGTTGAGGAGGGTAGTTGGGGTATAATGATGGATATCCCTGTTGGATAGGTGGTCCAGGGGGTATTGGCTGCCCTGGGGGCACAGGCTGTCCAGGAGGAGGGTACTGCTGATAAGGTGCTTGTTGATATGGATGATTTGGGTTCTGTTGTGAGCCTCCAGCAAATGGCTGCAAAAGAAAATTGTATATAAATGCAATGTTACATTTTTCAGAGGCAGACTTTTTTAGAAGCACTAGGGGGAGGCTGTGAAGAAGGATTTAATCTGATATACTTAACCCCTCACCTGAATAAGAACCCTGAAGCCAGAAGGTTTGTAAATTTACTGTTAAATTTTCAAACATCAAAAATATATTTAACAGTGGTGCCTCCAGGTTGGGAATGGGAGGACTTGCCGCCAATCCCCAATTTTTCCAAATATAGTCCTTGATTTTGGACCTAATCTATTGTGAAAAGTTTCTGGGGGTAGAGGCCTGGTTGATTTCCTAAAAGTCATGACCATGCCCTATTCCCCCAAACTAGTCCGCCACTGATCTTTCAACATATACTCACGGGATTGAAATTATAGTTGTACGCCATATTCAATTTCACTCTGAAATAAGAAGTGGTAAAATCATTAAAACTTGCCAGGAAGGTAACAATACCTTGAGGTCATGATTTGTGTAAATAATATAATGAGTCAGTGCTGTTTTGCAAGCAATCAGACCACTGTAAACAACCGTACCTTAGGGAGCAGTTTCCTGAAGGGTTCACCCCACCTGTACAGATATGTGACCGGGAATTTTACTTTTTTGCAAGTCAGGGGGTGGGGGCAGGGGGGCCCATAGTATCAAAAATGGTTGAAAATTTTGGAAAATAGCTTATCTTTCAGCTTTTTGCGCTCATGCACATTGTGACAAAAATATGCATTGTGGTCAGAAAGTTGTTGGATTCTGCCCTCCCTAGAAAATCCCATCCATCACCCCTCTTGAGTTATCAAAGTCTTTCAGGAATTTTTCATGAACCACTAAATTAACAATACTCTGATGCATTGGTTCCATTTCATGGGCTTGCAACTATGACCATTCAGCATGTACGCCTAAGGGCCAATTGATGAAATCATCCTAACCTCAAGCACTCACTGAGAGTTTAAAGCCCTGTTTACACTACTGAAACGAACCCGGGTTCAACCCTGGTTAGCTCAACCCAGGGTGAACACGGGTTCAACCCACTCTCGTTTACACACACAAGTTCGTTTTAATAGGTGTAAACGGACAGTGGGTTGAAACCCGAGTCTCTCTAGGTCACGCATGTGTAATATTCAATAGAAATAAAGTCTTCCTTCAAACGCTTCGCTATCTTTTCAAATACGGCCTTCTTTCGAGTGCAGGGGTCGAGTTGCTGCTGTGTTTTTTCATCAGCCCAAATACATATTAGCAGGAAGACTTCGTCATCCTCCCAAAATAAACCGCAATTTTTATTTTCCATATCTTTTCAAACCTCAACAAAGCATTGGAATCAAAACAAAACGAACCTTGCCATGACATGTTCCCTTTCTTTCAGTTAGCAAATGGCGACTAGGAACAGAAATGGCGTGCAACTCGAAATTTTCAACACTAATCCGCATGCGCAAAGGAAAACAAACCCGGGTATGAACCCAGTTTCGCGTTTACATTACATCTGGAAAATCTAACCTGGGTTCAACCCACCTCTGGAGATGGGTGAACTGAACCCGGGTTCAACCCGGGTCCAACCCACTTGTGTTGCGTTTACACTACACAAAATTTTATCAAAGTGGGTTGAACCCGGGTTGAACCTGGGTTAGTTTTTGTAGTGTAAACAGGGCTTTAGTCAATTAAATCCCTTGTTCCATTTTGTGTTCTGATTATCATTATTGCAGAAGTCTTGCTTTTTCAGATGAGCAGTCCCTCTTTTGTCTTTTTCTATGGTTAAGCATGGCCAAATGCAAAGACGTTTGATTGTCTAGCATGTCCAAAAACAGGGTACGGTCATGCAATATTTGTTGAGCAACACTGTATAATTTCATGAGGAATCTTAAACGTCCAATATGGAAATTCTATGTCTGCATAGAGAATCAGTGGAGAAGATTTGGGCAAGGGGTATGATAAATAAGAATTATCATTTAGGATTATCAAAATTGGAATATTTGGAGTAATCCTTTTAGAAGACAAAAAGGTCACATATTATTACAGTATATATACTGATTTATTATATATATATACTTATTTTTGAAAAGTTTTAGACACAACTGGAGGTGGTATGAAAACGGCAGTTTCTGGTGGTGGGTAATGCACGTGACAGCACAGTGGAGTGGAGGCAGTGCAGCACTGTGGAGGGATATCATCAGCACTGTGGAGGGATATCATCAGCACTGTGAAAGGATATCATCAGCACTGTGGAGGGATATCATCAGCACTGTGGAGGGATATCATCAGCACTGTGAAAGGATATCATCAGCACTGTGAAGGGATATCATCAGCACTGTGAAGGGATATAGATAATTTCATCACATGTGAGACACCACCTCTTAGGCTCTTAACAAGTGAGATCTAACATGTTCTCAACCTAGATTTTCCATAATTACCAGAAGATGAAAAAGTACTACAATGGTTTCTATTGGAAAGAGATATTTCACCATAAGCCCACATAGGATTGGAAGGTGGAATGATTTTGTCGGTCCGTATTCATGTATTTTGTCGTATGATGTAAATTTTTAGACCCTTTTTGTGCAATAGAAATAAACAGGCCCTGGGAGTGTATGAGTGACATTCAGGGTTTCTATTTCAGTATAATATTTTTAATATTATAATATTTTATTATTAATATTTTATTATAATATTTTATTATCAATATAATATTTTAATATCTATAATATTTTTAAATTGCTTACCTGAAATCTATGTTTTGCAATCCACTGAGATCTCGAGAGGGAGAGAGAATTAAAGGTTCAAAACCAGGAGCAGCCAGAGGAGACAGCCACGAGGAAGCTCCACCAAGTCCAAGAGGCTGACGACCTACCAAATCTCAACAGAGGAAGCCATCACCATAGTGCTGCCACACTCATGTGACCACTTTACCCTACAGTGGTCATGTTTGATTTCCCCCCACTTTCCTGCAATTTTTGTTTAGGAAAATCATAAGAGGGTAGAAATTGAATAACTTGCTACAGTGCATTCAGGAGCATGGTAGAATTAAGTTTATTAGAGTAATTAGAAATAGTTAAGAAAGATAACGTAGGGAAATTCGCGTGTTTCAACCAGGGAGTTACTGCAAGCAATTGTGGAATGACCGGGGGTCCATTTTTTTATGAAACAGGGCTAAGGTTCTATAAAACGCCCTCAAATGGTAGTGTATATGCATTTTTCTATATGCCAATTTAAGCAAGGTAGTACTCGACAAGACAAAACGATTACAGTGGATATAAGTACCCTGGCACACTTTTTCATGCAAGATACAACCGACATTTGTTGTACAACAACTTGTGAGGTAGTATCCTGAGAAACAAATTTTCAAGCATAAAATGCTAAGTAATTACTAAGCAATTTTGAGAACTTAAATCTGCCCTCCAGCTAAGCAATTTTTAGTACTGAGCTCGAGCAGAATTTGGCAGTATTGAAAAGTGGAGGGACATTATCCACTACTGAGCCCTAACACCACTTCCAGTCTTTTTATTTCGTTACTGATTGGAGATGAGAAATAATCAAAAGAAATAGGAATGGCAGATTGCTGTGGAGGGACGAAAATACACGACCAACTTGGTATATATTGACTCTAACATAACAGAATTTGATGAAATACTAGCACATACATAGTCCATGGTCCCATCAAACTCATGTTTTGTTTTTTTACTAATTTGTCGCTGTTTTTTATATACTTTTATTTCATTTTGCATTGTTTTTGTTTCTGTCTTAATTTCATTTTTGCTTTGCTAATTATTATTGTTATTCTATAATAACTTTTCTAGATGACATATCATGTAATTAATTGAACTGGCTTAAAAAGAGATTTTGAGTTTGAGTTTGTTTGTAGGATTGTAGCAATATATATGACTTGACCGTGTGCGACAAGGGTCCTGGCCGAAGGCTCTAAATCTGTAGGAGTTTTTCCCTACAGGTGGCAGCACGAAAACCACGCCAAAGCCTCGTATCCATATCAAAAATTGCTGAGCGAGGCAAATTACTGAGATTCCTAGAATTGGCGTTCAATTCCCTCGATGACATTAAAATTTGATTAGGCTAATTCCACGTGGTGAACGCATGAGCAATCATGAGTTATTAAACAGTAAAGAATTGAGTCTTAAGAGGTTTCTGGTGAAGTAGGGGAGACAATAGCATGAACTAATTCGAGCTTGTATTAAAAATTGTTTACAGTTAAATAAAATATTTTTATTTTACATTTTTTCTGCAGTTTATCGTTTATTGTTGATCTAGTTCATCGAAATTAAAAAGTCAGTCATTTCTTGCAAATTCAGCAAGTTGTAATACCTACAAGAAGAAAACAAGATAAGTTCTATGGCAAAATGATAAAAAGATCCACACATATTTTCCCTATAAGAAACTAAAATTTCCACCCAGTACTGTAAGCTTCTTAAATGTTTCAAATTTGGAGTACTGATATGTAGTTGGAACAGGGAGAATATCATCATTACTGGGGAGGGAAATCGTCAGTAAACTTTTAGGAGTTCAGTATTGTGAGGGGAATACCATCAGTACTGTGGAAGGGTACCATCAGTACTATGGAGAATATTCAGTACTGTGTAGACTGTAGAGAAACCAGAAGCACTGCGGAGGTAATAAGTGCTTGTTCATCCCTCCCAAGCACTGGACATCCTCCAATTACTGATGGTACCCCCTAACCCATACAATTATGACTATCTCACCAAAGTACTGTTCAAAACCCCCTACAAACCTGGCCATCATCCATATTACTACACAGGCGTTCCCCAGGGGCATTGTTTGATAACAGAAAAAGGACTTGCAGACAAATTTCTAATAAAAGGATACCAAGTCGAGTCAGGAACATTGTTGCAGGGGTTGCTGACCTGAGGAAGGATAGGGTCTTACCCCCAAAGAACCCTTTCAATAAACGGGGTAATAGGGAAATAGCCAGAAATATCGGAAACAAAACGAAACGGACACATGGATTACTTAAGCTTTCCATCTGACAATCAACAAAGTTATACGTCAGAAAGAGAACGAAACAGAAATCTAACTGATTTATATACCCAGATGTGGATCGAAATAGGCCAATCAGATCGATCCACATCTGGGTATATAAATCAGTTAGGTTTTTGTTTCATGCTCTTTCTTACGTATTTCTCTGTTGAGTGTCAGACGAAAAGCTTAAGTAATCTATGTGTTCGTCTCGCTATCTTCCCGATATCTGGATATCTCTGGCTATATTGAAGTTTTGTACCATCCAAAGACTGTAATGGAGAAATGCAAATTTCAAGCAATTCTTTATCCAAAATTTTTCTAAAAATAAATGTTGGTGCGATGCGAGTTTAAAATGACTATATTCTATCTTTGAAGGGTCGCATTGAATATACGTAGAATGTTCTCGTTACTTACTGTCCATTATTTCATGCAATAATGTTTTAGGCCTTTCCTTTTGATTTCTGAAAATCCCATTTTTTTATCAACAAGAACTCTCAAATGATCTCAGTACTGAAACTTTTCTAAATATTCATTTGTTTTCTATTGTTGAAGGAAACAATAGAAAAAAGAATGCATGTTTAAGGAGGAATCCCAGTATTGTTTTCTTACAAACAATTTTCTTATTAAAAATCGTTTACGTATTCTTAATTCCCTAAAACAGCAAGAGTTTAGTACATGAAAGGAGACAAAATGCAAAGCAGAGTGACTGAGGTCCTAATCAAGCTTACCTTGCCACGTTTCTAAATGTTGTTAATTTGTCCATGAACGAATGCTTATCCATTGTAGTTGTGTAGTTGCCTGCACACTCACAATATGTGTTCATGTTTCTTGCTTTCACCTGCAAAAAAGGAGCCACTCATTTACAGACGAAAGCAGAATAAATTTTCTTCTTTCTGGGAACCCCTGAAAGATTTCGCTACGATCTACAGGATAAATGATTACGAAATCTAATCTACAAATATGTGGGATAAATGGGTTTTCATAAACATCATAAAGTTGG